>APFE030822341.1:7736-23933 GCA_000404065.3 Pinus taeda
TTGAAATATTCTGACCATTATACTTTATTAAGTAAATAGTTTATTCAATAGATTATTTTGATTAATTATTATTAATGCAAAATTTATAATTTAATTTACACATGAAATCTGTATTTTTTAGTATTGATTATCAAATATATGAATTTTTTTTTCTATTTTTTTTTCAATGAGGAGGTACTTTATATTATTGTTGTTTTTTCACTTAAAAGATAATTCAAAGCTTACATAATTAAAATTTTCAAACCAACTTTTATAAGAAAATTATTATAAAAACAAACAATATTTACTAAGAATAACAATTATAAAATTGTTAATTTGAAGGACATCAAATCTTTTGTGGATTATTATGAATTTTAGAGGACAAGTTTGTTGAAGAAATACTTTGTTATTGATGTCAAAGGGTCCCTTGATGGAGATAAAAATTACATAGGTCTAAAAGGATGTTAAGTCCTTTCCAACGATTATTTACTTGTCTCATAACTATTCCTCGTTTAAGAGAAATTAAATTTACAATTTGGAAAATGATTATTTTTTCTCTCTCAAGCTAGCCTACACAAACACAAGGTGCCCCCCACATCGTCCACACCATATAGACATAACACTTTAGTGTGAAGTTCGACCAAGTATAAATAAGGGATTATTTTGACCTCATTTGACCATTCATCCAAGCAAGCATATTTGAAGAAACAAAGAGTTAATTCGGTTCATATCTCATGAACCCTAAAAAGAGTTGAAGAATGTTTTTTGGTTGTTGGCTATAGTTCTTGTTTTATTGTTTCTTTTTGGTAATTCTATGATAAATTTTGGAGAATCATTAGATCATATTTGGGTTTTCTTGCATAGATTTTGGCCCAAGGAACTAAAGTTCTGCTTATAAGCAGACTTGAACCATGAGATTTCAAACCTATGTTTCAGCTTGAGAAAAGACCTTCGTATCTGTGAAGATTTAGCCCTATGGTTTGCAAAATTCCCCCCCCCCCCTCACTGTGATACCTTAGACCTCTGAAATTCAACCTAAAACCTTAGTTTGAACTTGTGCTTCTATTGTGCACTATTTTAGTTTAGTTTGGAGCTTGACAAGGGCTATTTTGGAGTAGGCTTAAAGCAAGTCTTTGGGAGGAATTACTAAAGAACTCTTGAAGACATTCTCATGTAGACTTGGAGACATTTTTCTAGTAGACTTGAAGACTCCTTTTGGAACAAACTTTGGATCAAAAGCTTGAAGAATCCTTCGAAGAATTTGGAGCAGACTATTGAAGAATTTTGAGTAGCTCTTTTGAAGCAGTCCATTTGGAGTGCTTATGAAGACTTTTGAAGCACCTTTTTGAAGCATTCTTCAAAATATTTGAAGACATTCTTAAGTAAGTTTTTTTGAAGCTGCTTTGGAGAAGGATTTTTTCTAGAAATCTTTTAGATGAAATTTTGAAGAAGTTAAAGGTTGGAGCTTGATTTTATAATATAGGATTGGATTCCTCATGCAAGGTTGGAGCCTTGTGTGAGGCCAAATTGGAGCCTAGATCTACAATTGAGGATTGAAGTCCTCATTTAAGGTTGGAGCCTTGAAGGAGTTGGATATTTTGTTGTATATGTTGGAGCCCTCACTATCTTCATCAATATATATACGTATATCTATACATATATCTACATACATACATACATAATACATACATTATATATATATATATACATATATATATATACTATACATATACATATACATATACTATATATATACATATATATATTATATATATATATATATATTATATATATTTCTTGTGGTCTGGTTTAACTTGTGATAAAAATATTAATTGACATGATATAACAATTGAAAGAAATACTGATTAATCCACCCTCAATATTTCCAAAAATTAGTATTAGAGTCAGTGTCTTCAAGATCAAACTAACCGCAGGAAGGATTCTTGAATATATATATCTATATATTTCTTGTGGTCTTGTTTAACTTGTGACAAAAATCTTAATTGACATGATATAACAATTGAAAGAAATAATGATTAATCCACCCTCAATATTTCCAACAATTTGTATAAGAGTCAGTGTCTTTCAAGATCAACCTAACCGTTGGAAGGATTTTTGAATCATAGTGGCCAATAAAGATGGTAAGGTCCCCCAATTTGATGGAACAAATTTTTCCTTCTAGAAGTTCATAATAGAGTACTACTTAATGTCTCTTGGATTCAAAGTTTGGAAATCTGTGATAGATGGATACAAAATCACATATCTTTTTCCAATAGATCCATATGTGAAGAAAGCATATATGGCAAATGCAAAGGCTTTGAATTCTATAGCAAGTGGTTTGTCAGATTCATAATTCACCAAAGTTATGGGTATTAAAATATCTAAAGGTATGTGGGGCAAGCTCATCTGTATTTATGAAGGAGATGACAAAGTCAAAAAGGAAAAGCTTCAAACCTATAGAAGGTAGTTTGAAAGCATCAAAATGAATTATGAAGAATATATCACTGCTTATTTTCTCTGAGTAGATGAGGTAGTCAATTATCTCAAGTGCTTAGGTGAAGATGTCAAAGAAAATATAGTTGTCTGAAAGACCTTGAGATCTCTTCCATATTGTTTTGATGCCAAGGTTTGTGCCATAGAAGAACTAAATGATTTGGACTCTCTATTGATGGATGAACTTCATGGAATTCTCATTGCATATGAGATTAGGCTGAGAAATTCAACTCACAAGGATGCTAGATTCAAGGCACCAAGAAAGATAAATAATTGTGATTGTAGTAACAATGATTTTGATACTAAAACGCCACAATTTATCAAGAAACTCAAGAAAGGATCCCAACTTGAAGGTGAGTTGCCTCTCATTTGGTTTAGTTGTGGTAAAGTAATACATTATGCAACAAAGTACCATTTTAAAGATGACAGTGATGATGCAGATGAAATTAAGAGAAGAAATTTCATGAGGAAAGGCTCAAACGAAAAGAATTTGTTCTCCAAACAAGACAATTATGACTCTAGATAAGAAGAATAATATGGTTGAAGGAGGGAGTATTGTTCATGGCCTTCAAAAAG
Organism: Pinus taeda; assembly: GCA_000404065.3. Classification (NCBI taxonomy): domain Eukaryota; kingdom Viridiplantae; phylum Streptophyta; class Pinopsida; order Pinales; family Pinaceae; genus Pinus; species Pinus taeda. The sequence goes on from APFE030822341.1 coordinate 10,785, forward strand.
GAAACATATAATCCAAAAGAATAAGAAAGTCTAAAAGTAGAAGGAAATGTGGAAGAGATATTGATTAGTGCCATAGAAGAAAATGAGAGACTTAGAAATAAGAATGAAAAGTTATCTCAAGAAATCAACTCTCTCAAAACCAAGAAGGAAGAAGTTAAAAGAATAGAAGTGTTGAGTAATAAGCTGAAGGAAAAGGAAGAAATATTTGAAAAATTGGAACTTGAAGTTGTATCTATAAAAGGAGAGTTAGACAAAGCCAACAATAAGTTGAAAAGTCCCCATACCTTGGATGTCATTCTCAGCTCTCAAAGGCCACTACATGACAAACATGGACTTGAATATACAAGTGAATTTTCCAATTCAAAGGAAGAAACCAATGGTAATCATGTAGAAAAACCTAGAAGTTTTGTTGATGTCCTTAAAGGATCTTATCATTATTGTTACACAATATTTTGTCAGTGACTCCCTATTCCCTGATCCCGAACGCTCTTGGTCCATGTTATTGACATTTGCTTTGTGTCATGTTGCAAAATATGTGTCAGTGTCTTCCTTGTCATCTTAGGAAGAATAACTTAGTTCATTACTCCTGGAGCAGGCCCTTTTTAACCTATGTTTTTGGGTCGTTGTGGGTCAGCAGTTATTCCACCCGCAAAGATGGCCAAGATTTAAGTAAGCCTAGCGATGTCTTCGCTTTGTCCTTGTGTTTCACTTATGATGATCTACTTTTGGCAAGTTTGTTTTAACAAATTGTCTATGAGCGGTCCTAGGGTTGGTTGTTGGATTAAGATGAGCTCAGCTCTCTCCCTTGGGATGGTTGTTCCACCTTTTGTGCAACCTCCCAAAGGGATATGCTCTTCCTCCCATCTCTTATGGAGGCTCCTCCTCCTTTAAATATCTCCTTCATGGCTAAAATTTGCTAGTGGAAGTTGATGGTAACTTTTGGCAGTGAAAGTTGAAGTTAGAGCAACAATAGAGATAATAGTTTGGATGTAGCCTCTTATGTAACTTAGCCTAGGATGGTTTTGTGTGGATTTGTCTTGAGTGTATGAGTGTCCCAGCATCATAATTTTGACTTTTGGATAGGAGAGAGAGTTATTCGTCCTCTTGGGAGACAATTCATGAGGGAATGGTTGCAGAGACATGCTGACAGGACCCTTCAAGGAGACCTACAATGTCAAGGCATGGTTGTAAGTTTTACTTCAGTTTATATTAATACAAATCAATGGTTTATTTCCTATATCTTATGTCAAATTGCATATTGATAGCTTGAAGCTCCTTGACCCTTTAAGTAGATCATTTTTGTTGTTTTCTATTATGTTTGTTGTTGTTCTCTACATGTTGTTTCAAGCACGGAAGTGATTAGAAGAGAAGAATGAGAGTTGGATCAACATGACGAGAACTTCATCAAATGAGGATTTGAAGGTAGGCCTTCCTGACATCAAATATCTAAGGAAATTAATGTTGATATTGTCTTTGCTGTGACTAGACCCACTCTAGGGCTAGAGGGGTTGCCTTTATCCACAGAGGGAACTTGCCTACATCACAAGTTGGCGACCATACTGGGGAGCCTATGTCATTTGCCTCTTGATTTGATTTTGCTTTGCTTGTTCATTGCCTCCTTTACTTTTTGGGTGGACTTCTCCATATTGTGGGTTGTTTGACTACTCCTGGTAGTCTTCTTTCTATCATAAGTGATAGGTCTAGCCTTTCCTTAAGTGAATTTCAAAATGTTTCCTTTGATTTGGGGTCATCGCCTTTTTTTTTATGATAGTCGTGAAGATAGTCACATCTGCTCTATCGAATTAGTTGCGCCTTTTTCTATTTGGCACGATTAAATTGCCTCATAGTCGCGAAGGGCTTTGAAATAGGCTCAACATTGTTGTCTGGTGTACTTTTGCGACGACGTCGCAAAGTTGCTAGTTAGGGGGTGCGACATTTCTTTGTCGGTGCATGTTGTCAATTTGATGTTCATGAAGATTCCTGTAGGTTTCAATTTTGAAGTTTTGTTTGCTAATTGGTCAGTGTGTCCTATTGTTCTGAGCTTGTCTATTGTCTATTTATTGTGTATCAAATTGTTGTTTGCTGGAATATTCAACTCTTGGTTTCATTCCTTTGAGATTTCTCCTTTTGAAGTGTGTGACTTGTTCACCTTAGGGTTCCATGGGTTGCTTGTTCTTTTGGAGTTTTGAGCAGGGTTTGGAGCAATCCCTCACTTTGTTTGAGGCTTTTCCTTATTGACTGTTCTTTCATCTTCCTGATTGGTATGTTACGTTTGGTTATCAAACTTGCAAGTCTTGTTTTTTTGGTTTCCTTCCATCACTTTGGCATAGATTACATTGCTTCCCGATCAGTTGGAAAGCTTTCCAGTTTTTGCAAAAAGAAATATATTCTTTGTTTTGAGTCTTTGATTCATTCTGAGTGGAATGTTTCTCTTTACTTGTTGAATGTTTTCATTTGGAAAGGACTTAACACTAGCATTTTTTGAGTTTTTCATTTTGTCGCTTGCCATATTTTCAGAAAACCACAATATTGCATTCATTTTGCATTAAGAAATGAGAACAATCTTTTGCATTAGTGAATTCTTGATATTTAGAAGTTGAAAAGCAAAGGATGTATTTTTCATTTTCTTAATTAGATTGCTTGCAAGTTAGTGAAAGATAAGAGCATTTCTCTTTCCTCTTGATTGGTTTGTTTTTGAAATGACGAAAAGTACCATTCTTGCATTTTCTTGCTTGTTGCTTTAATTGCTTTGAAATGAACCTCTCACTTTTCTTTAGTTAGTTGTTCATTGAAAAGAAATGGCTTCTTTTCTCATTTAGTTGCATTCTAGGCATTTTTGGAGATACATTCGGTAGGGCCTTGAAATTGAGATTGAATTCAAGATAATCTGCTAAAATTTATCGAATTAATCTAAGGAAGCATTGGAACTTAACGCTCATATATCTAGAGGTCTAGGCTGAAGACATTTTCCAGTGTCTTTAAAAATAGTGGCTGTTGCTTTCACTAAGGTTGGGTGATTCCTCCTTTTGTGATTCGATAAGTGCTAGTACGGACTTGTTCTCCCTGTACCATCGCTTATATGATGGGAGACCCCACTAGGTTGCAATCTTGTTGTCCATAGGAAGCCGAGTCTACTGCTTTAAAAATCATAATGCATCGAAAAAAACATTCAGGAAGATTAGCTACCGTATGAGAAGTCATTGGTCATTTCTCTTTCATTTTACTACCAAGGTGTATATGCAGTTTTACGATTTGTTTGCTAAACCTTTTTCCTAGAGTTCCAGAGTAGTCACTTTCATTCCTTTTTGAGTCTTTAAAAGTAAAAGGATCATTTGAGCACTTGTCATTTCAAGCTCATAAAACTTTGAAGGAGACTAGAGTCATCTTTTTACCTTTTTCTCGACTCTTAAAATATGAAAAGGCAAAGTTTTGTTTCAGTGTCTTAAAATTAACCGCCCACAAAATATTCCTAGTTACAGTTATCTTCCTTACCGATTCTTTAAAAGTCAATTCCAATGAAAACATTTCCAGAGTCCACCAGTCAAGGGTTCCCCTTGGAAGGGAATCTTGTTCCTTTTCATTCTTTTGGAAATGTTGGTGCTCCTTATATGGCAATGTGTCCCTCCCTGGGTTAACCATTGGTTTACCTGTTTGGTTATTTTCGACCTCAGTGATCCTGAGTGTCTCAACTCCTGCCCTGTCATCTCCTTCATTCAAATCATGTCATGATGGTTCTAAGGTTGACCCCTTGCCTTCTTTCCCTATTTCTCCACCTTCGTCTTCTACTTCCCCTAGTGAAAGTTTCAAATCTAGTAACCAGGAGACTAAGAAGAAGAAGAAGAATACGAAGAAGAGGAAGCCAGCTAAGCAAGAGGCCGATTGTGCGACTATTACTCCAAATGCACCTTCTATGGGAAAACCTTCTGTTCCTCCAAAGAATGTCAGATTCCCTTGCAAGTTGTGTAAGGGAGACCATCTCCTCCGAGACTATCTTGGCATTCCCAGATTCTTAGAGGTATGGTCTTAAAATCTGGATCGACCATCCACATCGACCTCTGGAGATCATGTCGATGCTGCTCTTGGCTAGAGATGGGAAGAAGAAAGGGAAGATTAGATTTCCCTATAGGATATGTGAAGGAGAGCATCTTCTTCACCTTTGTCCTCTTATGGATAATTCTTCCAAAGTTTTGGAAAACCTTATAGCTCCTCAACCCCAACTCATTGTTGGTTATCAGAGGCTTTCTTCTGACCCTCTCCTAGTTGGTAAAGAGATTGAATTAGATTCGTCTCTTTCCCATCCTTCTCTTCCTGAGTGAGACTCTTTTGTGTCTGTTCCTGACAAACTATTGGTCAAAAGGAGTGTGGACTTGGCTCTGCCACCAGTTACTCGCTCTGTTCCGAAAGAGCATAGTGATCATACTGCACAAGTTCTTCTTGTCTCCTTAGATTTTCATGAATCAAAGAGTGACCCTCCCATACCAGTTATTTAGGAGAGTCCTTCTTCTATTCCTACAGAGCATGGGGGAAATCATATGATATCCCCACTAAGTAGTTCTGTCATTTATTTCTATTGGAGTCACTTGACTACTTTCCGCCTCCCATCTTATGTGCCTTTCCAGATCACAGTACATGCCTATAATATGGTAGTACCTTCCACTATATTAGATGAAGGTGCGTCTGTTAGCATCATGTATTCTACTACTTGGCAAGCTTTGGGTGCCCCACAGCTTGTGCCTATTACCCAGAATCTGTCGGCTTTCAATGGAGGAATCAGTGAACCCATAGGGATCATTTCGAAGTTCCCCATTACTTTGGGAGGAAAGACAGTCTATATAGAGGTGATGGTAGTCCAAGGTTCATTAGATTTTGATCTCCTCCTTGGACGCGACTATGTGTATGTTCCATGACCCTCTTGTTCATGACACTAGCTGATGGACATGAATCCAATATGCAATTATATAAGCGAAAACCATTTACCAGCAAGGTGATGAAAAACAATTGATGATCTTTATTTCCTTTACCTCAATTCATATTTTGAAGAATCACCATGTTGAAATATGTAACTAGGTTCAATCTTCATACTGACATATGTAATCATGATTTGATGTATCTAATGAAAAGAGAAAAATAAATTTATTATTGTTATTCTTAAGGCATGGGTTTCATGCTCAAGGGAAATTTATTTTTAGTTCAAGCACCCATTGAGTGCTTCTAGGGCTTGTCATTGAGTCTATAAGTTAATTGAGTCATTTCCATGTATGAAAGACCCTTTTGCGCATGCTACATATTGTAAAGAAAAAATATTTGAGCCAAAAGAAAGTTGAAAGACCTTCCAAGACCTCGTCATGCTGCAAAGATTAGGTTGGTCTGAAGATAGAAATTTGTACCCCTCGAAAGCCTATAAATAAGAAGGAACTCAACCTCATTTGGAGGCAATCTCAAGGAAGTTCAATCTCCTCAAGATAGAAGGTGGAAAATGTCGATGAAGAAGAAGAATAACAATATCGAAGTTGTGGGCCTCTCTCTCTCTCTTTAGTTAAGGTTTCTACAGTTACTAGGAAAGATGAACTTCTGAAGCTGCATCAAAGCTGTGAAGCTACAGCTAGGCCGAAGCTATTAAAGGTCGAATTTTTGAATATTCTGGAGAGGTTGAAGTTGCAATAGAATCTATTGTTTGAAGTTGCAGAAGAATTTGTTGGGCAAAAGAATTTGCTAGAGGTTGAAATTGCAGTGGTTGCTAAGGAATTACTAAAAGGAAAGCTCGTTAAGGGACTTGGTCTTGGATTATCTTGGTCAAGGCTCATAGGCATTGAAATTCGTCAATCAAAGATTCTATAAGAAGAGAATAATTCTTGTGGGTTTTCCTCTCAAGTGGAGAGGTTTTAGACCTAGCTGCTCACCTATATCTTGTGTCATTTTGTCCCACTATTCTTTATGGTTTGGTAGCTATTTGATTAAAAGAACACAATAATAATTAAGGTGAAAATGAATTAATCAAGAGAAGAAAAAATGCATCACAAGCAGCTATCAAAGTAAGAGAAATCACATAATCTAGCTGCCCTATATTTCTGACACTGGAGCATACTAATAATAGCTTCGAGGTCCCTTCCGAGAGGGGCATCAATGAATCTCAACAATTTAGACTTTTGAGAGGGGAGCTTCAAAATATCCGTTACAAGAACTAATATCATTGCATTATTTACCCATCCTCCCAAGTCAATGTGAAAACTATAATTAAAGAGCCTAGGGGCACATTGAGTCTCACCTTTCTCTTTATTCTTTCATTGATAAGTTAATCCCTTATCCTTTACAATCTCCACAATCTGATATGGAGAAGTCTTTTCTCCATATCACTTAGTAACCATGTCCCTTTCATCATTAAAATTATTCATGCTATAAGAAGATCGAAGTGTCTACTTTCCTCCACAACCTCCATCTAATCTTCAATAGACAAGTGATGCTCCTTACCAACAACATTAATCAGATCACTTATCCACACAATTCTAATTTCAATGATCCAGTTCATGACAAGGCAAGTAGCTTCATCATGAAAGTCATAATAAGGTCTATAATAAGGTGGAACTTGATCAACAAGATTTGTAGACTCAAGTGGGTTTGGTGGTCTATGCCCAGTAGGAGGGCCCCTCTTCTGCCATCTATCATTTGGTCTAGGTTGGAACTTTTGTACTTGTGATCTTTCCACTTACACCAACCTATTCTACATAACACTTATTTCCTTGGCATGATTTTCTATTAATTTTGCTTGGTTGAGTTCCATATTCCTAAACATTTGTGTCAACTCCTTAATATGATCACTTTCAACTTCTTTAACTTATTTTCCCTTTGATTCTTTCTTGTGATAACCCCTAGTAAATCCCAGAAGCTCAAACTTCTCAGGTGTTTTTTTACATTTCTCCAATTCTTCAGCTAAACTTTGAGCAATATTTAAATCATTAGGCTTACAATGTCTTAGCTCATAAGAAGTGTCAGCTTCATATGCATCTACATAATATATCAAAATAGACTTTCTAGAGGTTTAACTTCTTGAGGTAAAATTTTAACAATATCATTAAATTTCTTATTAAATTCCTTCACAATATCATTCTCATTCTTCTTGATATGGCTAATAGTGGTAAGCAAGTGCCTTTATTCTCTTTTATGTCCATATTTCTTATTGAAGGCACTGATGATGGACCTTAAAAAAAATAGAAACTATTAGCAACAAACTTTGTGAACCAATCTCGAGCATCCTCATCAAGGGAGAGGATGAAAAGTCTCATCTTTACGTATTCATGGTTAGCATTGTTACACTACTCACAAAATGTTGAAATTCCTAAGGTGAGTTTTAGCACTAATAACATTATTGCCCTCAAAAGAAAATTTTCAATGGCTTTATTCGAAATAAGACTCAGATAGCCATTAATGTTAGTGAAATTACAAGGGGCAAATAAGTTATCTATGATGTATTGTTCAATTGGACCTTGAAAAAGCAGATGGACAATAGAAATAACTTCCTGCCCAAGATTAGCAGGAAGTCTATGCGAAGAGATCCTGTTTAGTTTCACTCTAAAAACCTTTTCAGGATCAAGAATGCGGTTAACCAAGCTACTTGGATTACTTCTAGTAGAAACTCTTGTAGAAAATGAATCAATTCAAGTCACCACTTGGACATGAATCTAACTTTGGAGATCCAAAATGCAAGAACCAAAAGTTTGTTGTATTCCAGGTCAAAGAGGACTTATCCCCGACAATGGCGCCAAAAAATGTTGTTGCCTAAGATGCACACCTATTGGGATTAGGGACTTTTCCCACATTAATCTAGGTGTGCATCCAAGGTGACAACATGGATCAACCCTCCTAAATCTTATTGGGATTTTTTAGGCAAATGAGAAAGTAGTTATGATTTTATAGGCTCGGAGAGGTTGTTTTTGGAGGGAAATAGCCCCTAGTTTTCCAAAAAACCACTCAACCACCCTAAACTACTTTATATGGGTTTGCAGCCATGCATGTGCAAGCTGCCAATGTGTTGGCCAAGTTATGATGCAACCAACTGGTTCAAAATGGTTTGGTCCCAAATTAGGATCTACCTCGATCCAAACCAATGCCATTGGCCACGTTGACCTCCTAGCCTAATGCACTAGTCTGTTTGCTCAAATAGTGATTGAATCCGACCAGATTTTAAAACCACTATGTTGATTTGGGATAGCATTGGATGTGATCTAGCCACAAAAATTGGTGGAGAGTCTAAAGCATATGAGATCTCCAAGACCCAGAATTGGTTTGGGAAGAATCTAAGCAAGTTGGGAGATATTAAAATAATTATTATTTTTAATGGAGTCCCTAAGTCTAAACTTAGGGAAAATAAAATATTAATGTGAATTAATATACAACTAAGTTAGAATGTTCCAAAAAGTCATGGGTCAAGTCAAATCTAATCTTAGCCATTGATTAGGGACTTAATCTCAGTCGTTGAATTGTCAAAGAGAAAAGTATAAGAGGAGGCTTGAGGGGCACTTGGAGAACACACCGAGTTGATCAAGAATTCCATTTTTTGGGGTAGGGCTTGCTGAGGAAATCGATGGAGTGATCAGAGTTGCAGTTGAGGCACAATGCATGCAGTAGCAGAGAGGCAAAGATAGTACTGGGAGCATCAATGCAGAAGTCGGGAGAGCGTTGACACAGACCCAGCTAGAGGCCACGTAGAAGCAACCAGAGGCCACACAGAGGAAGCCAGGAGCTACACAAAGATTGACGAAGGAAAGTGTGGGAGGCATGGAGGCTCCAGAGGTTGATGCTGGGCTATAGAGGCTGATGCAGACCCTAGAGGTTGACACTGGGAGATTTCGTGGGGCATATTGGGATTGATATCTATCTCCAACTAAGAGGTACTACTCCTGAGGGCATTCTCTATTGGGTGAGCCATTTTTGGCATCTGAATTGTATTTTGAATCTGGTTAATAATAAAAACCTAAGATAGCTGCACCGGTTTACCCACATTGGGTTTTTCTGGGGACATTAGTAAAAAAATAACGGTGTCACTTGTGTGCTTGTTTTTTTTCCTTTAGTTGATGATCTGTATGTGTTGAGACTGTACTTGCATTTATTTTCTTTATAATTAAAAATAAAATTCAATTTACCTCACATTATGTATCAAGTATTGTTATTATATTATATATTATGTATCATGTTACATGTATATTTTTTTTTAATGTAAGGATAAGATATTTTCTAGAATTTAAGACTATACAATAAAGCTCAAAACTATTACAACAATATATCATAATAGATGTGGGAATTGAACTTGAGAGGAAAAGATAACGATTCTTTCCAAACTAAAATAAATGTTACCCAATATACTATATCCTTTTATTTATTTATTAGATCACATATTGTAAGTAATTATATGTCGTTAATTATGAAGTCATGAATTTATATTTATATTTTATTTAAGTTATTTAAAGATAAACGTATTAGTGGTTTTAAAGATGGCTTTCTTTTTCTTTTCTAAACTCTATTAATAGTTACATCAATATAATTTTTTAAGCTAATTTAATTTTAAATAAATTTTTAATTTAACTTAATTAACTTTTCAATTTTACTTAATAATATATAGAATTTATAGATTATAATAACTTTTTAATTTAACTTAATTATATATAAATTGGAATGTAAAAAAAAAGTTGTTTTTATTTTTTATTACATGTTATTAATTTTTTTATTGTAGAAAAATACACGTAATTTTATTCATCATAGAAAGATAGAATTACATTTTCATATGAGCCAATCACATATCAAAAAATTACCATCTGAAACTAGGGACAATGCTTTACATTCCGAAAAGAAACCCTATAAAGAGAAAATTACATTTGCATATGTGCCAAATGCATTCCAAAAATTACCATATGAAACTAGGGACAATGCTTTATATTCAGAAAATAAACCCTAGGGACAACATACCCTAGGCTGAAAGATTGGGAGAAAAGAACAATAACTAGGGATGCAAACCTGTTGAAAACACCGAAAGGAGCATCTAACGAAGCCCAAAAATGGGCATACAACCATTTCAATACTCGTCAGCAAAATCCCAACAGGGAAAAACATTAAGAGAAAGAACACAAGGCCCATGAAATAAAGCCCCAAGGGGCACAGACAAGCTAAAAGCAGAGGAAAATCCCTGAGACAGGGCAACACTAAGCAGGCTAGCAGGCTAGAAGGGCTACACTTATTCTGTTTTTGATGAGAATTTTTGTTTACTATTCCAAATTATATTTTTATGCAGTATGTGCTTACCCATTGGATCTTTTGTTTCTTCGTGTTTTTTTTTCATGTCTTATGGCGAAGGTTTAAAATTATTGATTTTTATTGCTTTGGCATGGTGTGTTCATGTGTGAACTTTGTAGTCAGAGCGGTTCTTCAATGCGCTGAAAGGACATGGTTCACTCTATCATCTTCTGCTTCTTCCCTATGAAAGCCATGGCTACTATGCCCGTGAAAGCATAATGCATTTTCTCTTTGAGATTGATAGATGGCTAGATAAGTTCTGTGTGAATTCCCCAGACAATACTTCTGATGGAAAATCCTCTGGTGAAATGGAGAAAGATGTTGGAGAGGATAAATTTGTTTTGGTTGGAAAGGGTGGAAGTACCAATCCAGAAGAAGATTCTAAACACAATTCTTTTTGTTCATCACCAAGGTCATCTTTGTGACAAAATTTCTGTTCGCCATTTGGCGAAATGGACATTTGGTGTCTGTTCAAGGTTTAATCTGAGAGGAATTTCTCAATTATTTATTTATTATATATTTTTAATGGCCATTCGTGTTAGATCACATCAACAGAAGCATTTTGAGGCTGATGCCTCCTAGAATTTCAAACAAGTCTTGCATTGACACAAGAATGCCATGAAATCACTTCTAGACAATTGCTTAAGAATAAATGTAACCAGTGATAGTGATTTTGTCTACCCTTGTTTTTATTTCTCATCTACACCATTTTAGTAAAGATGTTGTGTATGTGTCTACTTGGAAAGCTTCTATTAAGAGATAGTTTTTTGCATGGAATAGTCTTTTGTTGGACCTCCCAAGCCATAATGGAAAAGGTGTTTAATGAGCATGATTTTTAGGTGGTGAACTTTTCTGCTCAAATACAAGTCACTTTTTATTGGGTATATTCTTGTGATTATATATTTTTATTATTATATCAATTTTATAAATTTTATGTTTCCTTCGTTGAAAAACAAAGGAAGAATGTTAGTACGTAATATAAATAAATGATGTTTTCCATTATATTGTGGGAAAGTTGAGGCTTATTTTCATCCTTTAACATTTGAAATGACATCAAATACATTGAAATATTTTGACCATTATACTTTATTAAGTAAATAGTTTATTCAATAGATTATTTTGATGAACTTTTATTAATGTAAAATTTGAAATTTAATTTACACATGAAATATGTATTTTTTATTATTAACTATCAAACATATGAAAATATTTTCTATTTTTTTTCAATTAGGAGGTACTTTAGATAATTGTTATTTTTGCATTTAAAAGCTAATTCAAAGCTTACATAATTAAAACTTTCAAACCAACTTTTATAAGAAAATCATTATAAAAATAAACAATATTTACTAAGAATAATAGTTATAAAATTGTTAATGTTGAAGGACATCCAATATTTTATAAAAATAAACAATATTTACTAAGAATAACAACTATAAAATTGCTAATGTTGAAGGACATGCAATCTTTTGTGGATTATTATGAATTTTAGAGGACGAGTTTGTTGAAGAAATAATTTGTTATTGATGTCAAAGGGTGTCTTGATGGAGATAAAAATTACATAGGTCTAAAAAGGATGTTAAGTCCTTTCCAACGATTATTTACTTGTCTCATAACTATTCCTCATTCAAGAGAAATTAAATTTACGAGTTGGAAAATGATTATTTTTTCTCTCTCAAGCCATCCTACACAAACACAAGGCACCCCCCACATCGTCCACCCCATATAGACAAAACACTTCAGTGTAGGGTTCGACCAAGTTTAAATAAGGGATTATTTTGACCTCATTTGACCATTCATCCAAGCAAGAAAATTTGAAGAAACAAAGAGTTAATTCAGTTCATATCTCATGAACCCTAAAACGAGTTGAAGAATGTTTTTTGGTTTTTGGCTATAGTTCTTGTTTTATAGTCTCTTTTTGATAATTCTATGATCAATTTTGGAGAATCGTTAGATCACATTTGGGTTTTCTTGCATAGATTTTGGCCCAAGGAACAAAAGTTCTGCTTATAAGTAGACCTCAACCATTAGATTTCAAACCTATGTTTTGGCTTGAGAAAATACCTTCGAACCTGTGAAGATTTAGCCCTATGGTTTGCAAAATTTTGTCCCCCACTGTGATACCTTAGACCTCTGAAATTCAACCTAAAACCTTAGTTTGAGCTTGTGGTTTTATTGCACTGTTCTAGTTTAGTTTGAAGCTTGACAAGGGCTATTTTGGCTTAAGGCAAGTCTTTGGGAGGAACTAGTAAAGAACTCTCGAGGCCACCTGTAGTAAACTTGACTTGGTTTGGGGCCAGTCCTTTTGGAGCATTATTGAGAACTATTAGAGAAACCTTTTTGAAGACATTCCCATGTAGACTTGGAGACATTTTTCTAGCAGACTTGAGGACTCCTTTCGAAAAAAACTCTGGATCAAAAGCTTGAAGAATACTTCGAGGAATTTGGAGCAGACTATTGAAGAATTTTGCGTAGCTCTTTTGAAGCAACCCATTTGGAGCACTTTTGAAGAATTTTGAATCATTCTTCAAAATATTTGAAGACATTCTTGAGTAAGTTTTTTTGAAGCGGCTTTGGAGAAGGCTTTTTTCTGGAAATATTTTAGATGAAATTTTGAAGAAGTTAAAGGTTGGAGCTTGATTTTATAATATAGGATTGGAGTCCTCATGCAAGGTTAGAGCCTCATTTGAGGCAAAATTGGAGCCTAGATTTACAATTGAGGATTGAGGTCCTCATTTAAGGTTGGATCCACGAAGGAGTTGGATATTTTGTTGTATAAGTTGGAGCCTGAATTTTTTGCAAAAGAGGATTGGAGTCCTCACTATATTCATCAATCTCTCTCTCTCTCTCTCTCTCTCTCTATATATATAT
>APFE030822341.1:29325-40956 GCA_000404065.3 Pinus taeda
AAATAACTCATGCATGTTAGTTCAGTCAGAGACCCAGTTGAGATCAGAGGAAGGGACAATGTACTATCAGTTGGAGGAATTTTCCTATATAGGAAACTCATCCATGTAGAAGGAATTATCTCCTTCAGGGCTGTGCAATTACTACTGAGTTTAATGTGTTGTGTGAGAGGTGAATTCATACAGGTGGCAACATTGGGCCCGAGGAGAAACTGCACAAGGAAATAGGAGGCTTGGAGGGAAGAGGAGAAGGTTTGTCAGAAGCCTTTGACTGTCTATGAGCAGCAAAGGGATTGTACTGAGAGCTGGATAGCTTGTGAGCTAAAGCTTTGTGTAATCCAGACATATTTCCACTTGTATGATATTACAGAGATTGGGGTTTTAGGCTGAGGCTTTCCCTAGAGTATTCTTCTATGTCCATGTGTGATTGCTTTCTCATTCTCAGTTATATGTGTTCTATTTGATCTTGCTCATATTCGATTAAGCTTCCACAAAGTTTGTTGTAGAAGTAGATCTTGTATTTTTCTTTAGTATATTGTATAATCTATTGATCTAAAATGAGAAATTCTACAAAAGGTCCCCATACCTTGGATGTCATTCTTAGCTCTCAAAGGCCACTACATGACAACTTTAGACTTGGCTATACAAGTGAATTTTCCAATTCAAAGGAAGAAACCAATGGTCATCATGTAGAAAAACCTAGAAGTTTTGCCAATGTCCTTAAACGATCTTATCATTATTGTTACATAGTATTTTGTTACCGACCCCACATACCCTGATCCTGGACACTGTCGGTTTGTGTTATTGATGTCTGCTTTGTGTCATGTTGCAAAATATGTGTCAGTGTCCTCCTTGTCATCTCAGGAAGAATACCTTAGTTCATTACTCTTGGAGCAGACCCCTTTTAAACTATGTTTTTGGGTTGTCGCAAATCAACAGTTATTCCACCCGTAAAGATGGCCAAGATTGAACTAAGCCTAGCGACATCTTCAATCTATCCTTGTGTTTCACTCATGATGAACTACTTTTGGCGAGGTTGTTTTAACAAATTATCTATGAGAGGTCCTGGGGTTGGTTGTTGGATCAAGATAAGCTCAGCTCTCTCCCTTGGGATGGTTTTTCCACCTTTTGTGCAAACTCCCAAAGGGAGAAGCTCTTTCTCCCATCTCTTATGGAGGCTCCTACTCCTATAAATATCTCCTTCATGGCTGAAATCTGCTTGTGGAAGTTGATGGTAGCTTTTGGTAGTGAAAGTTGAAGTTAGAGCAATAGTAGAGATAGCAGTTTGGAAGTAACCCCTTATGTAACTTAGCCTAGTATGGTTTTGTGTGGATTTGGCTTGAATGTATGAGTGTCCAAGCATCATAATTTTGAATTTTGGGTAGGAGAGAGAGTTATTAATTCTCTTGGGAGATGATTCATGAGGGAATGCTTGTGAAGACATGCTGACAGGACCCTTCAAGGAGACCTACAATGTCAAGGCATGGTTGTAAGTTTTACTTCAGTTTATATTAATACAAATCAACAGTTTATTTCCTATATCTTAAGAAATGAGAACAATCTTTTGCATTAGTAAATTCTTGACATTTAGAAGTTGAAAAGAAAAGGATGTATTTTTGATTTTCTTAATTAGATTAATTGCAAGTTAGTGAAAGATAAGAGCATTTCTCTTTCCTCTTGATTGGTTTGTTTGCGAAATGATGAAAAATACCATTCTTGCATTTGCTTTCTTGTTGCTTTGATTGCTTTGAAATGAACCTCTCACTTTTCTTTAGTTAGTTTTTCATTGAAAATAAATGGTTTCTTTGCTAATTTAGTTGCATTCTAGGTGTTTTTGGAGATACATTCGGTAGGGCCTTGAAACTGAGATTTAATTTAAGATAAACTGCTAAAATTTATCGAATTAATCTAAGGAAGCATTGGAACTTAACACTCATATATCTAGAGGTCTAGGCTAGAGACATGTTCCGATGTCTTTAAACCTAGTGGCTGTTTCTTTCATTAAGGTTGGGTGATTCCTCCTTTTGTGATTTGATAAGTGCTAGTACGGACTTGTGCTACTTGTACCGATATGTATATGATGGGAGACCCCACTAGGTTGCAATTCTGTTGTCCATAGGAAGCTGAGTTTTCCACCTTACGAATCGTAATGCATCTAAAACAATGCTTGGGAAGATTAGCTACCGTACAGGAAGTCCTTGGTCATTTCTCTTTCATTTTACTACCAAGGTGTATATGTAGTTTTACTATTTATTTGGTAAACCTTTTGCCTAGAGTTCTAGAGCAGTCACTTTCGTTCCTTTTCGACTCTTTAAAAGTAAAAGGATCATCTAAGCACTTGTCCTTTCAGGCTCATTAAAATTCGAAGGAGACTAGAGTCATCTTTTTCCCTTTTTCTCAATTCTTAAAATATGAAAAGGAAACGTTTTGTTTCAGTTTCTTAAAATTAATTGCCCACTAAATATTCCTGGTTACTGTTATCTTCCTTACCAATTATTTAAAAGTCAATTCCAATGGAAACATTTTCAGAGTTCACCAGTCAAGGGTTCCCCTCAGAGGGGAATCCTAGTCCTTTTCCTTCTTTTGGAAATGTTGGTGCTCCTTATATGGCAATGTTGTCCCTCCCTAGGTTAACCATTGGTTTACCTGTCTGGTTATTTTCGATCTCAGTGATCCCGAGTGTCTCAACTCCTGCCCCACCATCTCCTTTATTCGAATCACATCATGATGGTTCTAAGGTTGACCCCTCGCCTTCTTCCCCTATTTCTCCACCTTCCTCTTCTACATCTCCTGGTGACAGTTTCAAATCTAGTAACCAGGAGACTAAGAAGAAGAAGTCAGCTAAGCAAGAGGTCGACCGTGCGAATGTTACTCCAAATGCACCTTCTATGGGAAAACCTTCTGTTCCTCCAAGGAAGGCTAGATTCCCTTGAAAGCTGTGTAAGGGAGACCATTTCCTTTGAGACTGTCCTTGCATTCCCAGAGTCTTAGAGGTATGGTCTAAAAATCTCGATCAACCATCCCCATCGACCTCCAGAGATCATGTCGATGCTACGCTCTTGGCTAGTGATGGTAAGAAGAAAGGGAAGATTAGATTTCCTTGTAGGACATGTGAAGGAGAGCATCTTATTCACCTTTGTCCTCTTATGGTTAAAGATTCCAAAGTTTTGGAAAACCTTACATCTCCTCAACCCCAACTCCCTATTGGTAATCAGAGGCTTTCTTCTGACCCTCTCCTGGTTGGTAAAGAGATTGACTTGGATTCATCTCTTGCCCATCCTGCTCTTCCTGAGCGAGACTCCTTTGTGTCTATTCCTAAACAACCATTGGTCAAAAGGAGTGTCAACTTGGCTTTGCAACCAATTTCTCACTCTATTCCCGAAGAGCATAGTGATCATACTGCTCAAGTTCTTCTTGTCTCCTCAAATTTTGATGAATCGAAGAGTGACTCTCCCGTCCTAGTTGTTCAGGAGAGTCCTTCTTCTATTCCCGTAGATCATGGGGGCAATCATATTGTATCCCCACCAAGTAGTTTTGTCATTTCTTTCGATTGGAGTCACTTGACTACTTTCTGCCTCCCATATTATGTGCCTTTTCAGATCATAGTACAAGACTATAATGTGGTGGTACCTGACACTATATTAGATGAAGGTGCGTCTGTTAGCATTATGTCTTCTACTACTTGGAAATGTTTGGGCACCCCATAGCTTGTGCCTGTTACCCATAATCTGTTGGCTTTCAACGGAGGAATCAGTCAACCCTTAGGGATCCTTCGAAAGTTCCCCATTACTTTGGGAGGAAAGACCGTCTATATAGATGTGATGGTAGTCCAAGGTCCATTAGATTTCGATCTCATCCTTGGACACAACTATGTGTATGTTCGATGACCCTCTTGGTCATGACACTAGCTGATGCACATGGGTCCAACATGCAATTATATAAGCGAAAACCATTTACCAGCAAGGTGATGAAAAATGGTTGATGATCCTTATTTCCTTTATCTCGATTCATATTTTGAAGAATCATCGTGTTGAAATATGTAACTAGGTTCAATCTTCATACTGACATATGTAATCATGATTTTATGTATTTAATGAAAAGAGAAAAATAGATTTATTATTTTTATTCTGAAGGCATGGGTTTCATGCTTAAGGGAAATTTATTTTTAGGTCAAGCACCCATTGAGTGCTTCTAGGGCTTGTCATTGAGTCTACAAGTCAATTAAGTCATTTCCATGTATGAAAGACACTTTTGGGCATGCTACATATTGTAAAGAAAAATTATTTGAGCCAGAAGAAAGTCAAAAGACCCTCCAAGACCTCATCATGTTGCAAAGATCAAGTTGGCCTAAAGATAGCAATTCGTACCCCTCGAAAGCCTATAAATAAGAAGGAACTCGACCTCATTTGGAGAAACTCTCAAGCAAGTTCAATCTCCTCTAGATAGAAGCTTGAAAATGACAAAGAAGAAGAAGAAGAACAAGATCGAAGTTGTGGGCCTCTTTCTCTCTTTAGTTAGGGTTTCTACAGTTACTAGGCAAGATGAAATTCTGAAGCTGCATCAAAGCTGTGAAGCTACAGCTAGGTGGAAGCTATTAAAGGTCAAAATTATGAATCTTCTAGATAGGTTAAAGTTGCAATAGAATCTGCTGGTCGAAGTTGCAGTAGAATCTATTGGTCGAAGTTGTAGAAGAATTTGTTGGGCAAAATAATTTGCTAGAGGTCGAAATTGCAGTGGTTACTAAGGAATTGCTAGAAGGAAGGCTTGTCAAGGAACTTGGTCTTTGAGGATCTTGGTCAAGGGTCATAGGTCTTGAAATTTGTCAATCGAAGATTCTATAAGAAGAATAATTCTTGTGGGTTTTCCTCTCAAGTGGAGAGGTTTTGGACCTGGCTGATCACCTATATCTTGTGTCCTTTTGTCTCACTATTCTTTATGGTTTGGTAGCTTTTTGATGAAAAGAACATAGTAATAATTAAGGTGAAATATAATCTAATCAAAAGAAGCAAAAATACATCACACACAGTTATCAAAGTAAGAGAAATACATTAATCTAGCTTCCCCTAGATTTTTCAACACACTAGAGCGTCCTGATAATAGCTTCGAGGTCCCTTCTGAGAGGGGCATCAATGAATCTCAACAATTTAGACTTCTGAGAGGAGAGCTTCAAAATATTTGTTACAAGAACTAATATCTTTGCATTATTTATCCATCCTCCCAAGTCAATGTGCAAACTATAATTAATTAACCTAGGGGCACATTGAGTCTCATCTTTCTCTTTATTATTTCATTGATAAGTTAACCCCTTATCCTTTGCAATCTCCATAATCTAATATGGAGAAGATGTTTCTCCATATCACTTAGTAACCATGTCCCTTTCATCATTAAAATTATTCAGGCTATAAGAAGATCTAAGTATCTTCACATTATGAATTTATTCCACAACCTCCATCTAATCTTCAATAGACAAGTGATGCTCCTTACCAACAACATTAATCTGATCATTTATCCATGCCATTCTAATTTCAACAATCCACTTAACAAAAGGGCAGGTAGCTTCATCATGAAAGTCATCATAAGGTATATAATAAGGAGGAACTTGATCAACAAGATTTGTAGACTCAAGTGGGTTTGGTGGCCTATGCCCATTAGGAGGGCCCCTCTTCTGCGATCTATCATTTGGTCTAGGTTGGAACTTTTGTACTTCTGATCTTTCCATTTCCACCAACCTGTTCTGCATAACACTTATTTCCTTGGCATGGTTTTCTATTAATTTCGCTTGGTTGAGTTCCATATTCTTAATCATTTGTGTCAACTCTTTAATATGATCACTTTCAACTTCTTTAACTTATTTTCCCTTTGAATCTTTCTTGTGATAACCCATAGTAAATCCTTGAATCTCAAACTTCTCATGTGCTTTTCTACATTTCTCCAATTCTTCAACTAAACTCTAAGCAACCTTTAAATCATTAGGCTTACAATGTCTTAGCTCATAAGAAGTGTCAACTTCATAGGCATCTACATAATATATCAAAATAGACTTTCTGGAGGTTTAACATCTTGAGGTAAACTTTTAACAAAATCATTAAATTTCTTATTAAATTCCTCCATAATATCATTCTCATTCTTCTTCATATGGATAATAGTGTTAAGCAAGTGCCTTTGTTCTCTTTTATCACCATATTTCTTATTAAAGACACTCGTGATGGACCTTAAAAAAAATTGAAACTGTTGGCAACAAACTCTATGGACCAATCCAAAGCATCCTCATCAAGAGAGAGGATGAAAAGTCTCATCTTTATGTATTCATGGTTAGCATTGTTACACTGCTCACAAAAAGGTTGAAATTCCTAAGGTGAGTTTTAGCACTAATAGCATTATTGCCCTCAAAAGAAAACTTTTCAATGGCTTTATCCGAAATAAGATTCGGATAGCCATTAATGTTAGTGAAATTACAAGGGGAAAACAAGTTATCTATGATGTCTTGTTCAACTAGACCTTGAAAAAGTAGATGGATAATAGAAATAAATTCCTGCCCAAGATTAGCAGGAAGTCTACAAGAAGAGATCGTGATTAGATTCACTCTAAAAACCTTTTCAGGATCAAGAATGGGGTTAACCAAGCTACTTGGATTACTTCCAGTAGAAACTCTTGTAGAAAATCAATCAATTAGAGTTGCCACTTGGATATGAATCTAAATTTGCAGATCCAAAATACAAGAACCAATAGTTTGTTGTATTCCAGGTCAAAGAGGACTTATGCCCGACAATGGCGCTAAGAAATTTTGTTTCATAAGATGCACACCTAGTGTGATTAGGGACTTTTCCCACATTAATCTAGGTGTGCATCTGAGGTAGAAACAAGGATCAACCCTCCTAACTCTAATTGGGATTTGCAAGGCAAATGACAGAGGAGCTATGATTTTATAGTCTTGGAGATGTTGTTTTTGGAGGGAAATAGCCCCTAGTTTCCCAAAAAACCACTCAACCACCCTAAACTTCTCTATGTGGGTTTGCGGTCGTGCATGTGCAAGTTGTCAATGCATTGGCTGAGTTATGATGCAGCCACCTAGGTCATATTGGTTTGGTCCCAAATTAGGATCTACCTCGATCCAAACTAATGCCATTGGCCAGGTTCACCTCCTAGCCTAATGCACTAGTCTATTTGATTAGATAACAATTCAATCTAACTAGATTTTAAAACCATGATGTTGATTTGGGGTAGCATCGGATGTGATCTAGCCACGGAAAATGGTGGAGAGGCTAAAGCACATGAGATATCCAAGACCCAGAAGTGGTTTGGGCAGAATCTAACCAGGTTGGGAGATATTAAAATAATTAATATTTTTAATGGAGTCCCTAAGTGTAAACATAGGGAAAATAAAATATTAATGTGAATTAATATAAAATTGAGCTAGAATGTTCCAAAAATTCATGGATCAAGGCAAATCTAATCTTAGCCATTGTTTAGGGACTTAATCTTGGTTGTTGAATTGTCAACGAGAAAATTATAAGAGGAGGCTTGAGGGTCACTTGGAGAACACATCGAGTTATCAAGAATTCGATTTTCTAGAGCAAGGCTTGTTGAGGAAATCAAAGGAGTGATCAAAGTTATAGTTGATGCACAGTGAACGTAGTAGTAGAGAGGCAGAGATAGTACCAGGAGCATCATTACAGAAGCTGGGATAGGGTTGACGTAGAGCCAGCTTGATGCCATACAAAAGCAACCAGAGGCCATGCAGAGGTAGCTAGGAGCTGCATAGAGCCTGAGGAGGGTGAGGGTGGGAGATGAAGAGGCTCTAGAAACAGACGTAGAGCCCTGAGAGGTTGACGTTGGGCTAAAGAGGCTAACACAAACCCTAGAGGTTGACATTGGGAGATTTCGTGGGGCAGATTGGGGCTGATATCTATCTCTGACTAAGAGGTATTATTGCCGAGGGAATTCTCTATTGAGTGATCCATTGCTGGCACCCAAATTCTATTTTGAAACTACTTAATAATAAAACCCTCTGATAGATGCACTAGTTTTCCCGCATTGGGTTTTTCCGGGGAGATTAGTAAAAAAAATAACGGTGTCACTTGTGTGCTTGTTATTTTTTCCTTCAGTTGATGATCTGTATGTGTTGAGACTATACTTGTATTTATTTTCAATATTCACATGGTAAATAACTTGTTAATTAACAAAATGAGTAGGAAGAAATGAAACAGAAAGTACAGGAAGAATGTCTAACAATTAGACTTAGAAATTCTAAGACATGACATTATATTAAATTATATTTATGTTATTATTATTGGCATACCAATCTATTATATTATGTGATATATCATGTATAATGTAAGACCTATGTCCCACTCATAAATATACTTTAGTGCATTTCTTTATAATTAAAAATAAAATTCAATTTACGTCACATTATGTATTAAGTATTATTGTTATACTATATATTATGTATCATGTTACATGTATATTCTTTTTAATGTAAGGATAAGATATTTTCCATAATTTAAGGCTATACAATAAAGCTCAAAACTATTACAACAATATATCATAATAGATGTGGGAATTGAACTTGAGAGGAAAGGATAACAATTCTTTCCAAACTAAAATAAATTGTGCCCAATATACTATATACTTTCATTTATTTATTAGATCATATATTGTAAGTAATTCTATGTCGTTAATTATGAAGTCATGAATTTATATTTATATTTTATTTTAATTTATTAAAAGACAAATGTATTAGTGGTTTAAAGGTGGCTTTCTTTTTCTTTCTAAAACTATTTAATAGTTAATCAATTAATTTTTTTAAACTAATTTTATATTTAAATGATTTTTAATTTAACTTAATAACTTTTCAATTAACTTAATATTACTTTTTTAAAATACTTAATTAAATTTTCAATTTTACTTAATAATATATAGATTTTATAGACTGTAATAACTTTTTAATTTAACTTAATTATATATAAATGGAATGTAAAAAACAAGTTGTTTTTATTTTTTATTATATGTTTTTTAATTTTTATTTTTTATTGTAGAAAAAGACGTGTAATTTTATTCATCATAGAAATAGAAAATTACATTTGCATATGTGCCAAGTGCATACCAAAAAATTACCATATGGAACTAGAGACAATGCTTTACATCCGAAAAGAAATCCTAGAAAGAGAAAATTACATTTGCATATGCATCAAGCGCATACCATAAAATTACCGTATGAAACTAGGGACAATGCTTTATATTCAGAAAAGAAACCCTAGGGACAACATACCTTGGGCTGAAAGATTGAAAGAAAAGAACAGTAACTAGGGACAAAAACCTATTGAAATCTCCGAAAGGAGCATGTAACAATGCCCAAAAATGGGCATACAACCATTTGAATGCTCGTTAGCGAAATTCCAACAGGGAAAAACATTAAGAGAAAGGGCACAAGGTCCATGAAACAAAGCCCCAAGTGGCATAGACAAACTGAAAGCAGAGGAAAATCCCTGAGACAAGGCTACTGTATTTGACGAAAACTCTAAACCTAGCGACCACAAACATAACTAGAAGCTAGAGACTGCTACAACCAAGGAATAGGCCGTAGGGAAACCCTAAGTAGACAAAACCCTACCCAGATGAGAACACACGCGACAACATCAAAACAATGAAACACTAAGCTACCAACACACTAAAATCTCCACTTTGTAGCAATGCCTCCATGAACTGTAAACAATAGCCACACCCGTAAAGAGAAAACCTGAACGAAAAGAGAATTATGGGAGGCACAACAAAGTGGAGGCGGCTAGGGTTCAATGAGCCCCCCTCCCCTTTGTCAACTCCTCCCGTGCCCTCCTCCCTAAACTCCCACTAAAGATGTAAAAAATAAGTTATCTATATATATATAATATATATATATATTACAAATTATTTATTATATTTTTGGGATGTTGATTTAAATATATATATTTCTTATAAATATATTAAAAATGATTAGATTATTAAAATTTTTAATTAATTTATTTTTAAAATCACTTTTTAATTTAAATTAACCATATATGTGTAAAAACTAAGTTGTATAATTATTTTACAAAATAACAATTTATTTTAAATCTCAAAATTCCCTTAATGAATATGAAAAATTGATTAAATTACTGAATTTCATAATAAAAGAAGAAATGAGCACAAGTGATTTGTGAAAGTGAATGTCATTATGAGAAATGCCATATCCTAAAAATATGGTGTTTAGATTTAGATTTTGATCATGGATATTAATATGTGTGCTTTCTGCCTCTTTACTTCCTTACTATTTTCATAGTTGAATTTTATTTCTTTAGATCTGTTGCAAAGATTCTTTAAAGTTTTATTTAGATCCTCCTCAGGTGGACTTGATTCTCTCGAGTTAAGATTACCCATTTGGACTATCTTTTGATTGAACCAAACAGAGAAGGGTTTGTTTGCTGACCACTCCAACAACCAATGCTACTTTGTCTTCCTGATTAGAGAAATGAAGCCTTCCTTTGGGGACTTTACATGGTGTTTATTCCATTTTTAATGGCAAAGGCCATTTGCTTGCTATTTCTTTTATGTTTTGTCATACCATATACTGTAGTTTTTATGATTCAAGCCTTGTGCACTCATTTCTCCCTCTGGACAATGAAGCTTTCTTTATCTATAGTCCTTTTATTCTTCACTCTTTATAGACATTCCTTGCATGTATTGTTTATGGACACAATTGGTGGAATGTACATTTTCCTGCATCCAAGGAGGGAAGGCACTAAGAGTTTGGTGATAACTATTGGACGATTCTTCTTTATAGAACCTCCAAATGTACCACACTTGTTTCGTTTTTTATGACAATTTTTGTTCATACTGTTCCATATTATATTTGTATGCAGTATGTGCTTACCCACTTGACCTTTTGTTTCTTCGTGTTCTTTTTTTCGTGTCTTATGGTGAAGGGTTAAACATAATAATTTTTATTGCTTTGGTATGGTGTATACATGTGAGAATGTTGTAGTTAGAGCGGTTCTTCAATGCACTGAAAGGACATGGTTCACTCTATCGCCTTGTGCTTCTTCCCTTTGAAAGCCATGGCTACTATGCCTATGAAAGCATAATGCATTTTCTCTTTGAGATAGATAGATGGCTAGATAAGTTCTGTGTGAATTCCCCAGACAATACTTCTAATGGAAAATCCTCTGGAGAAATGGAGAAAGCTGCTAGAGAGGATAATTTTTTTTGGTTGGAAAGGGTGGAAGTACTAACAATAATGTAAACTTTGAAACGGGAACTGATACTGTTACCCGTTTCATAGAGATTTTGAAAAGGGGTGATGCAGAACACACGTTTTTTTTAGAGCATAGTTTTTGGCACTTTAAATAACCGATACGATTACCCGTTATTACCTGTTTCGTAGAGGTAGTAAAAACGTGACCCGATTTTGAAAAGTGGTGATGCAGAATACAACACTTATTTTTTGGAGCATATTTTTGACAATTTAAATATTCTATGTATCAAATATAAATATTTGTTTTTAAATGTTAGTGATTTTTATGCTGATTTTGAAACGTGTTGATGCAACGTGTTATACAACATATCTTTTTTATTTAGAGGACTTATTTTTCACACTTTAAAATTTATTATGTCCATTTT
>APFE030822341.1:42286-94959 GCA_000404065.3 Pinus taeda
TTTTTGACATTTTTTTATTGATTTTTTTTGTTTTTGTTTTATTTTATGTTTTGTTTTTAGCATATACTTTGATTTATGTTTTATTAATTTTAAACTTTTTTTGTTTTGTGTTTTTTCATTGTTTTAATTTTTAATTTTATTTTATGTCTTCATTATTTGTTTGAAATTTTAATTTTTTTAGGGTCATGATAAAATATTTTACGCTATTATTTTGAAATGTTGAAATATTACCCTTGAAAAAAAAGGGAAAAAAAAGTCTTATCCCAACGTTAACAATTTTTGTTTTGAGGGTGTTTTTTGGACAATTTTTGCACAAAAAAATGGTTTTCACCTGCATTTTTAAAACATATTCAAAATTTACCCTAGAAAAAAAAAGGTATTATTCCAGCATCAACACTTTTCATTTTTAGCACTGTTTTTGATGTTTTTAAGGGGTTTTTTGGCTAGAGTTCCCGTCTTGAGTTTACAGTTTCCGTTTCAAAGTTTACATTGTTTAACCCAGAATAAGATTTTGAACACAATTCTTTCTATTCATTGCTAAGGTCATCTTTATGAAAAAATTTCTGTCCGCTATTTGGTGTCTGTTCAAGGTTTAATCTGAGAGGAATTTCTCAATTATTTATTTATTATATATTTTTAATGGCCATTCGTGTTAGATCACATCAACAAAAGCATTTGTAGGTTGATACCTCCTAGAATTTCAAACAAGTCTTGCATTGACACAAGAATGTCATGAAATCACTTCTAGACAATTGCTTAAAAATAAATGTAACCAGTGATAGTGATTTTGTCTACCCTTGTTTTTATTCTCATCTACACCATTTTAGTAAAGATGTTGTGTATGTGTTTACTTGGGAAGCTTATATTAAGATATAGTCTTTTGTTGGACCTCCCAAGACATAATGACAAAGGTGTTTAATAAGCATGATTTTTAGGTGGTGAACTTTTCTGCTCAAATACAAGTCACTTTTTATTGGGTATATTCTTTTGATTATGTATTTTTAATTATTATATCAATTATATATAAATCTTATGTTTCCTTCCTTAAAAAATAAAGGAAGAATGTTAGTACGTAATTTACATAAATGATGTTTTCCATTATATTGTGGGAAAGTGGAGGCTTATTTTCATCTTTTAACATTTTTAATGACACCAAATACATGGAAATATTCTGACCATTATACTTTATTAAGTAAATAGTTTATTCAATATTCTGACCATTATACTTTATTAAGTAAATAGTTTATTCAATAGATTAATTTTGATGATTACTATTAATGTAAAATTTGAAATTTAATTTACACATGAAATCTGTATTTTTTATTATTAATTATCAAATATATGAAAATTCTATTTATTTCCAATGAGGAGGTACTTTAGATTATTGTTATTCTTGCATTTAAAAACTAATTCAAAGCTTACATAATTAAAACTTTCAAACCAACTTTTATAAGAAAGTCATTATAAAAATAAACAATATTTACTAAGAATAACATTATAAAATTGTTAATGTTGAAGGACATCCAATCTTTTATAAAGATAAACAATATTTACTAAGAATAAAAACTATAAATTGTTAATGTTGAAGGACATCTAATCTTTTGTGGATTATTATGAATTTTAGAGGACGAGTTTGTTGAAGAAATAATTTTTTATTGATGTCAAAGGGAATCTTGATGGAGATAAAAATTACATAGGTTTAAAAAGGACATCAAGTCCTTTCCAACGATTATTTACTTGTCTCATAACTATTCCTCATTTAAGAGAAATTAAATTTACAAGTTGCAAAACGATTATTTTTTCTCTCTCAAGCTAGCCTACACAAACACAAGGCGCCCCCAACATTGTCCACCCCATATAGACATAACACTTCGTTGTGTGGTTCGACCAAGTATAAATAAGGGATTATTTTGACCTCATTTGACCATTCATCCAAGCAAGAAGATTTGAAGAAACAAAGAGTTAATTTGGTTCATATCTCATGAACCCTAAAATGAGTTGAAGAATGTTTTTTGGTTTTTGGCTACATTTCTTGTTTTATAGTTTCTTTTTGGTAATTATATCATCAAATTTGGAGAATCATTAGATCATATTTGGGTTTTCTTGCATATATTTTGGCCCAAGGAAGGAACAAAAGTTCTGCTTATAAGAAGACATAAACCATGAGATTTCAAACCTATGTTTCAGATTGAGAAAATACCTTCGAACCTGTAAAGATTTAGCCCTATGGTCTTCAAAATTTTGTCCCCCACTGTGATATCTTAGACCTATGAAATTTAGCCTAAAACCATAGTTTGAACTTGTGGTTCTATTTCACTATTCTAGTTTAGTTTGGAGCTTGACAAGGGCTATTTTGGAGCAGGATTAAAGAAAGTCTTTGGGAGGAATTACTAAAGAACTCTTGAGGCCACATGTAGTAAACTTGACTTGGTTTGCGGACAGTCACTTTTGGAGAATTATTGAGAGCTCTTAGAGCAACCTTTTTCAAGACATTCCTGTGTAGACTTGGAGACATTTCTCTAGCAGAATTGAAGACTCCTTTCAAAACAAACTTTGGATCAAAATCTTGAAGAATTCTTCGAGGAATTTGGAGCAGACTACTGAAGAATTTTGAGTATCTCTTTTGAAGAAGCCCATTTGGAATACTTTTGAAGACTTTTGAAGCACCGTTTTAAAGTATTCTTCAAAATATTTGGAGACATTCTTGAGTAAGTTTTTTTGAAGCGGCTTTGGAAAAGACATTTTTCGAGAAATATTTTAGATGAAATTTTGAAGAAGATACAGGTTGGAGCTTGATTTTATAATATAGGATTGGAGTCCTCATGCAAGGTTAGAGCCTTGCGTGAGGCAAAATTGAAGCCTATATTTACAATTGAGGATTGAAGTCCTCATTTAAGGTTGGAGCCTTGAAGGAGTTGGATATTTTGTTGTATATGTTGGAGCCTGAACTTTTGGAAAAGAGGATTGGAGTCCTCACTATCTTCATCAATATATATATATATATATATATACTATATATATATATATATATATAATAATATATATATATATATAATATATTATTTCCTTTTGGTCTGGTTTAACTTGTGATAAAAATATTAATTGACATGATATAACAATTGAAAGAAATGCTAATTAATCCACCCTCAATATTTCCAACAATTAGTATGAGAGTCAATGTCTTCAAGATCAACTTAACCATTGGAAGGATCTTTGAATCATAGTGGCCAGTAAAGATGGTAAGGTCCCCCAATTTGATGGAACAAATTTTGCCTTCTAGAAGTTCATAATAGAGTACTACTTAATGTCTCTTGGATTCGAAGTATGGAAATTTGTGATAGATGGATACAAAATCACATATCCTTTTCTAACAGATCGATATGTGAAGAAAGCATATGTGGCAAATGAAAGGCTTTGAATTCTATAGCAAGTGGTTTATCAGATTCATAATTCACCAAATTTATGGGTATTAAAATAGCTAAAGGTATGTGGGACAAGCTCATTTGTATTTATAAATAATTGTGATTGCAGTAACAATGATTTTGATACTGAAACGACACAATATGTTAAGAAAATCAAGAGAGGACCCCAAATAAAAGTTGGGTTGCCTCTCATTTGGTTTAGATGTGGTAAAATAAGACATTATGCATCAAAGTTGCCTTTTAAAGATGACAGTGATGATGAAGATGAACTTAAGAGAAGAACTTCCATGAGGAAAGGGTCAAACGAAAAGAATTTGTTCTCCAAACAAGAAAATTATGACTCTAAAGAAGAAGAAGAATATGGTTGAAGGAGGAAGTATTGTTCATGGACTTTACAAATGAAACATATAATCCAAAAGAAGAAGAAATTCTAAAAATAGAAGGAAATGTGGAAGAAATATTGATTAGTTCCATAGAAGAAAATGAGAGACTTAGAAATAAGAATGAAAAGTTATCTGAAGAAATCAACTCTCTCAAAACCAAGAAGGAAGAAGTTAAAAGAATAAAAGTGTTCAGTAATAAGCCAAAGGAAATGGAAGAAATATGCGAAAAATTTGAAGTTGAAGTTGTATCTATAAAAGGAGAGTTAGACAAAGCCAACAAGAATTTGAAAAGTCCCCATACCTTGGATGTCATTCTCAGCTATCAAAGGCCACTACATGACACATCTGGACTTGGCTATACAAGTGAATTTTCCAATTCAAAGGAAGAAACCAATGGTCATCATGTAGAAAAACCTAGAAGTTTTACTGATGTCCTTAAAGGATATTATCATTATTTTTACACAATATTTTGTCGCCAACCCCGCATTCCCTGACCTCAGACATTGTTGGTCCGTGTTATTGACATCTGCTTTATGTCATGTTGGAAATATGTGTCAGTGTCTTCCTAGTCATTTCAAGAAGAATACTTCAGTTCATTACTCCTGGAGCAAACCCTTTTTAACTTATGTTTTTGGGTCATCGCGGGTCAGCAGTTATTCCACCCATGAAGATGGCCAATATCGAACTAAGCTTAGTGATGTCTTTTCTCTATCCCTATGTTTCACTCGTGACAAACTACTTTTGGTGAGTTTGTTTTAACAAATTATCTATGAGAAGTCCTGGGGTTGGTTGTTGGATCAAGATGAGCTCGGCTCTCTCCCTCGGGATGGTTGTTCCACCTTTTGTGCAACCTCCTAAAGGGGTAAGCTCTTTCTCCCATCCCTTATGGAGGCTCCTCATCCTATAAATGTCTTCTTCATGGCTGAAATTTGCTAGTGGAAGTTGATGGTAGCTTTTGGTAGTGAAAGTTGAAGTTAGAGTAGTAGTAGAGATAGAAGTTTGGAAGTAGCCTCTTATGTAACTTAACCTGGGTTGGTTTTGTGTGGATTTGGCTTGAGTGTATGAGTGTCCCAACATCATAATTTTTCCTTTTGGATAGGAGAGAGAGTTATTCATCCTCTTGGGAGACGATTCATGAGTGAATTCTTGCAGAGACATGCTAACATGACCCTTCAAGGAGACCTACAATGTCAAGGCATCGTAGTAAGTTTTACTTCAGTTTATATTAATACAAATCAATGGTTTATTTCCTATATCTTATGTCAAATTTCATATTGATAGCTTGAAGCTCCTTGACCCTTTAAGTAGATCATTTTTGTCATTTTCTATTATGTTTGTTGTTGTTCTATGCATGTTGTTTCAGGTACGGAAGTGATTAGAAGAGAAGAGGAACGAGAGCTGGAGCAACACAATGAGAACTTCTGTAAACAAGGAAATTAAAGGTAGGCCCTCATGCCATCAACTATCTAAGGAAATTAACGTTGATATTGTTTTTGCTATGACTAGGCCCACTCTAGGGCTAGAGGGGTTGCCTCTGTTTGCAGAGGGAACTTGTCTACATCTCAAGTTGGTGACCATACTGGGGAGCCTATGTCTTTTGCCTCTTGATTTGATTTTGGTTTTCTTGTTCATTGTCTCCTTTACTCTTTGGGTGGACTTCTTCGTATTGTGGGTTGTTTGACTACTCTTGGTAGTCTTCCTTCTATCATAAGTGATAGGTCTAGCCTTTCCTTAGATAATTTTCTAAAATTTTCCTTTGATTTGGGGTTGTCGCCTTTTTTTGTTTTAAGACAGTCGCGAAGATAGTCACGTCTGCTCTATCCAATTAGTTGCACCTTCTACTGTTTGGAATGATTAAATCATCTCATAGTCACAAAGGGCTCTAAAATAGGCTTGACACTATTGTTGGGTGTACTTCTAAGATGACGTCGCAAAGTTGCTAGTTATGGGGGTGTGATGTTTCATTGTCGGTGCATGTTGTCAGTTTGACGCTAGCGAAGATTCCTGTAGGTTTCAATTTTGAAGTTTTGTTTGCTAATTGGCCAGTCTGTCCTATCCTTCTGAGCTTGTCTTCTACCTATTTATTATGTATCAAATTATTGTTTTCTGGAATATTCAACTCTTGGTTTCATTCCTTTGATATTTCTCCTTTTGAACTGTGTGACCTGTTCACCTTAGGGTTCCATGGGTTGCTTGTTCATTTGGACTTTTAAGCCGGGGTTGGAGCAATCCCTCGCTTTGTTTGAGGCTTTTCCTTATTTACCTATTGGCTTATTGGGGCTTGACCCAGGTTTAGAATTAGTTAGCCAAACAAATATCGGTACTACTGGCCCTTTCGGCAACAGTTCGCAGAGTGCAGACTTAGGTCTCACCCGAGGTAGTATGGGAGGGTGCTAGAGCCATGTTTCTACATCCTTGAGATGTATGAGATGGTTGACTCGCTGGATGATCTTGCGTGACAGGTACAGTATGTGCCCTGATATACTACCTTCGCGCAGCCCTAACAAGGGACTGTGGGGCTCGGCACTACCCCAAGTTATCTACTTGCGACCTTACTTGTTCTCTTAACGAATTACCTTACTTGAATACCTTAAATAAAAATTAGTTACATAACACATTCATACAATTTTGCACAATGAAGAAACCATATACTTGCAATTATCATTCAATCATGCACTAAACCCAGAATAGATACACAAAAATGTAGCAAAACTTCTCTTTGTTAATACTTCAGATTGTTGCAAACTTGACTCGCCCTGTGCATTCATCTGTAGGGGTCCTCACACTCAACTACAGACTACTAGGCCTCTACGCACTCAGCTGCAAAGCCTTCTCCTACTCTATGACCCAAAGACACCCTTACACACCTTTACCTGATCTTATGCCTTCATCTTATCCTTTTTTATTGATTGATGTCATTTACAACTTAGAGCCTCGCTCTATTTATGCAATCCCATGGTCCGCAGACCATGGGTAGGCCAACATTTCATTACCAACGTAAGGGTGGACAACCTTATTACTCTATTCTACTTTTGCTCTCTGTGCCCACACTTCGTGGAGTTTTTACAAAGACTTGGTCAAAACTTGGGCCTTAAGCCCCAAAACATGCAGTGGGGTGATTCCATGCCCAACAAGCTCCCAACACAAACATTGTGACTCACCATTGAGTCACTTGGTTGGCATGAAGATCTTAACACGGAGTCCCTCCAACTGAGTCAAAACTTCTGCATGGTCGACCACGCACTGGGCTACTGGTCCCTGGATCTTCTGCATGCATTGTTCTGAAACCTTTGTATCAGGAGTACTTCCCTGCATCAGTATGTGCACCCCCTGTATGTTCGCCAACTTACCTTCAATTGCTACTGTGATAGTGAAGGCCCCATCTATCCATGGCTGAATGTGCGACTTCAAGACCACTTCTTTGTGTCGAGCCGTGTCCACCTGTTCCTTTAATGCTTTGGCCTACTACATCCTTGCGATCCTTTGGGTGAGGGCCACTGTCTACGCAGTACTTATGATGTTGTCATACTGCTGCTAGAGTTTGTGCTCCTCTGTCTCTAGGTGCTGAAGGTTGGGATCCTCCTGTAGTTGCATGAGGACATCTAATGACTCCTCCAACATGCTGGTGCAGCCTCACACTATACTGGCAATCTTGTCCAGACCCGATGTAATAGTGCTAGCGCACTGCTTTCTAACTTTCGGAGGGGTGGACAACTGCGCCTTTAGCCGTAGCTTGATGATATGAAGATTTAGCTCCAGCTGAACCTTTGTCATTTCTTCTCACGTCTCATGTACTCCAGCTTATAATTTGAGGACACACACCTCTGCTAATATGTCTGCTGGTATGGCTAGCTCTGGGACACTTTGAAAAGCATCATCAATCATTTGTTCCAGCTGTCACGTCTGTGACACTACTTCATTGTGCTACAAGCTCAACTATTCCATGTTAATTTTATGCTCACTGATGACTTACAGTGCACGACTCTCCCTAGCCCAGAGTTTTGCAGTGATCCCATCTTGTAGTATGTATAATGTATCCCATGGGAGCGCCGCCAGGTTGATCCCCAGACCCTTCATTAAGTTAATAGTAGGCCTGTCGGCCTCATTTGCTATCACAAGTGCCCTGTCTGGCAACACCACTCTGTTCGTGACCCAGGTGCATGTCATCTGTTCTGCCGCCAATGTTCCCATGATGAGGCTGGTTGAAAGGGAACAAACCTAAGGAGCACACACCTGCAACTATTGCAGCTACATCCCGAGGGCCCCCAACACAATTTGGTTCTCTGTCATGAAATCTTGGAGGGTATTGGAGGTGACATTGCACACGGTTTTGCCGATGTCATGTAGATCCCCCTTGGTTAGGGTGATTGGGTCAATTGAAAACTTTGATGCCTTGACCTTCTTCCATGGCCCTGCTCACTCGGTTAGGTGTGAGTGCTTCAACTTTGACATGGTTTGTAGGTCTGCGCCTCCCTCTTCTGCCTCTGTTTCCACTACTTCCTCTACTTCTTCTACTTTTGGCCCATGCAAAGGCGTTGTTTGGCCCTTGCTTTCCCTCATGGCTACCTCCTGTGTTGTTGCTGCTACTGCAGCTTTTGCCTGCTCAGTTTCTCTGTCAGCATCCCACGCCGTTCACACTTCTATTGCTGCTACTTCTTGCCTTCCTTTTTCTGCCAGTTGTGCAATGCACAACTTGGTCTCCTCTTTCTGATGTTGAGTTGTCAACTTCTCAATTTCTGTGAGATCAGGGGCGTTCCCTTCTGGCAGTCACGTCTCTAAGACGTTGAAGATAACATCATTTCTGTCCACAAAGGGTAGCTTCCTCCATTATAGGGTCAGGTCCTTTCGCGCTCTGATGTAAATACTGTGAATGTCTGCTTTAAACTCCGTGAAAGTCTAGAAGCTATTGTAGATAGTGGGCGACAACTGTGGCTTGTGGTTTATCCCCATTCCGAGGTTCATTTCCATGAACACCCAGATTATTTTGCTGTCACGGATTCTAGTGACATCCTTCATGGCCTAGAGTGAAGCATACTTTGTGTCCTCTGATAAATCTCTTCCAATGATGGGCAATTGGCTATTCTTTGGAAATTCCCCAGCCACGAGCAATATGGACAATAGAAGCCATGCATAGTGGAATGTTTTGCCTTGTTCCTGGGCTTCTCTACAATTCTCTAGGAATTCCTTGTAGAGGAACGTGGACCAGTTAAACTAGACCTCCTCCGCAAATTTCTTAGCCAGTGCTACCACCGATGTGGGTACTTCGTGAGTGTGACACTTACGCATGACCTTCCCTACCAGGATTTGGGTTCCCACATGTATTGCTTTGTGCCTGATGCTGGAGATGGCGTAGCCCCTCTTTCGCTTCTCTAGTTTGTACTTTTTCTTCATGGCGTCCGTGACTACCAAGTCACTACTCTTCCCTTCAAATATGGATGCAGGGTCTTCTCTTTTGCATGGAAGCCAGGAGATACCTTGTATCAAGTCTGTCGTGATGGGGATGGGCTCCTCTAGCCATAAGCACCCATCATGTACCAGGTAGAGCAGCTGCCTAATGACAAAAATAGTTATTGGAGCACGATGGAAATGCGGCACCAGGAGCAAGTTCAGTAATCTGGCCTTGTCCACTTTACGTAACCACTTTTGCAGCTCTAACTTTGTAATTCCCAATGTGGTGTTTTTTTGGGCCTCATGAGGTTTGCAATCGCCAAATGGAGGAGCTTATCTTGGTTAGCGAGGTCCCAATATTCAAATTTCAATCTTGGCACTCGTCCCAAGTGTGTACTCTCAAAAATAATATTATCTAGCAGGAGAAGGGTCTAAAGTGAGCTTTTTGGTCTCATCGATATCCTTGGGAACCTTAGCTTTCCCTTTCCATGGGGGGAGATAAGCAGGTAACTTTGTCGAGAGGGGAACAGGCTCAACATCCTCCCCCATTCCTTCTTCCACATCTTCTGAAACCATTAGCTCCTCTAGGTCTATTTCTTCCTCATCAGTTTCCATGGTAACCACTTTTACCTTCTCTTCCATGGTTAACTTAGTGTGCAATGGGTTCCATGGGGACATGCGTATGGGAGCCATTGCTTGCTTGTCCTTCTAGGGCCTTGGTGAATGCAGTGATTTTGGGATTTCTACCATAGTCTCGACACCCTCTGGTGCATCCCCCATAGTTAGGGTTTGCATGACTTCTTCGACAGTTATTTCTGGGGTTATCATAAGTTCTTCAGAGGTGGCCATCATGTCTGTCTTGAAATTTAGCACTCATGAATCTATGAGCTCAATCAACTCTCAGCATAAACCAAAGAGGGCTCTATTTAATAGCTCAATTCGCAAATGACCAAGTGTTGTTTGCTAGGCAGCCCTTTGTAATTTATAATGCCTTTTGAATTTGAATTTGAATGTTCCCCCCAAATCCAGTTCATTAATGCTCCCTTGGTGGAAGATTTTCTCAAATCTTGCTTGTAAATCGCATATTAAATGCCTGCTGTCTGCTCCATTTGGCCTCAAGTCGAGCATCCATCATCAATAGTGGCTTCAATGGTCACATTCTGGCCAACCCACATGGTAGTGCAGCCCCCCATGCGCAGTTGCGGACCTTGTGACTTTGTACTTCGACACACAACTTCCACGTCATGCAGTCTTTGGGCATAGTAATTTATAGTCCTATGCTTTCTTTCAACTACCTGGAGTGCTAAGAATTTACTTCCCTCATCTACTCAGGTGGGTGCACCACTTGTGTAAACGTCCATCCTAGCATCTATCACTTTTCCTACGAAATACCCACCTTTCCTTGTTACAGGTGGCAGTGCACACATTACCATTGGCAACACGCTACCATGGTTAATTCGCTTAGTAATTTGTGGTCCAAGAAAAGGCATCAGGATGATCAATTTGTGTTGATAGTCCTCAAACCTATTAGCGGGATCCTGTGCACCTTATTTTGGCACCCTAGTCTTCTTATCAAGAAAATATTTCTTTATCTCATTTTCCAGTTTCTTGACTTCTACTTTTATCAACACTCTCTTATTCCTTAACCACACCCTTTCCTTCTCAAGGTTTGGAGCCTGAAATTTCCCTGTTGGATTTCTTCCTCAAATCCCAAGCGTTTGGCTTCTTTCGGATGCGTGAGCCCTCCTTTCAACGCGTCGCCAGATGTCATAGCTACTAGTGTAGTCCATATAGATGTAGTCCATATCGTCATCGCTGTCATAGTCACGAACTGACTCTGTGTAGCGTGATTCCTCTGCAGGGTCTAGAGGTACCACTAAATGCAGTGAATTTTTCTCAAAGATCATCTTTTGCTTCTTCAAATTTATCACTCTATTCATGTCAGTGGCCCAATTTATTCCTAAGAGCACGGGGTATGGATTGTTTTCATCAACAATTTCTGTTACTTGGAAATCAGCTAGCATGCTTTCTCCTTCAATAACTATGGTGATTCCCTGCAATCTCCCCATTGGTAGGACCTTTTTCTGATTCGCCATTCGTAGCTGGATAGGAGACCATTACAAAGGAGTCCTACCCATGTGCTCCCATGTTTGTTTTGGTAGGATGTTCATGTCCAATCCTAGATCTAGAATTACATAGTCCATCTCATATTCCCCAATCTTCACGATCAATGTCATCTCTCTTCCTGTTCGCGTCGTGTGTTTCCCGAGCTTTCGAACTATGCGTGGTTCTCCTGGCATGGTCCCAATACATCTAGTTATGAGTTCTTGTAGTCCTTTCATAGCCTTGTTGTCGTGCAGCAACTTCATACACGTCTCCAAGAATATAGTAAGCATTGATGGGTCTAGTTCAGGATCCAGTCCATCTTTACTTCCTGAAGTGGAGGCCTTCGTGAAGCTCTTCTTAGCTTCCATGAAAGTCTCCTTAGCACACTCCAAATCAAATTCTAGTTCCTTCATCAGAGCCTCATGAACCCAGGTACTTTCTTCAGGTTGCTTGCCTTTGTCATCCCCTGTCGTAATTCCACTCCGAAGCATGATATTTACGTTAGGGTCCTCATCGCAGGGATTCGACCTCATTATTTGCAAATTTTGTGCCAGAGAAGGTTGAAGTGTTCCCTTATCACATAGTCTTGCTATTAGTGTGGGACAATCCTCTGCCTCATAGTCAAACATTATGCAATACACACATGAGGGCCACGTTGGATTTGTACAATCGCAGGCATAAAGTCATGACCCTTTGCAGTTGTAATGTATGAGATGTCTGCGACGTCTCCCTGGTCCTCCTCCTCCCCGGCCTTGACCGTGCCCCTAGAACCTAGTTCACGCTAACCTTGCATTCTTCTCAAGGGGCCATGTTTCAGCCTAAACTCTGTAGGTGGGAGTTTGATCCATCATCAGTTCATAACTCCTACAATTGCACTCATCGTGTCCTACAGATCTATAGAAATTGCATAACAACTGTTGTGAATTCTGAGTGTACTTTTGTAATAGATGGCAATTATCTGTAGCATGCTTTCCTCCTATTTGGAAATTCATGCACCATAATGTAGGCACCACGCTCAGTCCCTCTTGTGCCTCTAGTCTTAGTGGCATTACTCCACCTCCCACAAGGTAATTCAAAAACATCAAGCAATGGTCTTTGTCGTGCCCCTGACCTTTGCATTTTATGCACCAAACTTCATCGCACACCTCTAGGCAGGCCGTCTGGTCCTGTTTTAAACTCTACATTTCCAGGCATAAGTTTTGTAACTACGCGTGAATCTATTGAACTCCCAAGTTAGTGTCTTGCATCGGGGTTTCACGCAATCTCATCATGGCCTCCAAGGCCTCGGCCTGAGTAGTCAGCTTTTGTTGTGACAATGCGTTCCATAGGTGTGGTGTTAACGATGCTACAAACCACGTGCGGTGTTGACCTTCTGTTAGCATCATGTTTGCTTCACATATTTTTCACTTCAGTCTTTGGTCTAGATCCCAACAAGTTTCACTTGGTAGCATCGTGATTTCTTTGAACCCAATGATTGACTATGCCTCTAACATCGGCCTACTAAATTCTTTGTTTAGTGTTGCTTGGATATCCGCGATCCCTACATTCAGGCTGTCACTGGAATGCTTAATATGCTAGGTCAGTGTGCGATCCTGCAGAGCACTGACCAACATTTCATTCGTTATATTATCATCTCTAACTCCCTACGCTTCCCATACAACTTTTATCACGAACCAAAATTGGTCCAGATCTTCATTTCCTACTCTCTTCAATACTGGTAGCTTTATTGTGCTTGCCATATTACTTTGCAGTGATGGCGGGATTGGTATGGGTGAAGGCGGGGTTGAAGATGGTGAAATCGGAGGTGGCATAGGTGGAGTTGGTAGGCGTAGAATTCTCTGCCTTATTAGATTCATTGCACTTCTTGGCAAAAATTTTGCGAGCTCTTCTTCACCCCTTCACAAAGGTGAAATCAAAGGGCTAGGTTCTGGTTCTGTGCTACCCTCATTTCTATAGATTTTCCCACTTCGCATAGCCCCAAACATCAATTTATTCACATAATTTACTTTTCACATAGTAGCATTTTAATCCAAGTGTTTAAATATTAAACGTACTTACCTCGTGGTCCCTTGAGGAAGCGTCGTTCCACCTCGCTATAACTAACTGAAGTATTTACTACGAATTTGGTGATGAATCCTCCTATGATTTGATCAAGCCAATGATCGACAATGTGCATGATTTTATCCTGTGATGCTTCCATTCTGGGCACCAATTCTGGAGTCCATACAATTGGTTTGTCGAGTTTATACCTTCCTTGGCTATCTGCTAGCTTCATGATCCACTCATACAACTCAGTGGGGAAGGACACAAAGAAAATTTCGTGTATTTCTATATATAAGTAGTAGTCTAACCACTTTTCTTTTGATAACTGTGGATTCTTATTCTCTTATGTCATGAAATCATGAATCCTCCTATTCAACCAGTTTTCAATTCCTTTCTTTGTTGGATTCCAGTGATTTGGCATCAGACATCTCTTATGTAGATCCCGGTCCCAACAACGGAACCATTTGTTGGCTTATTGGGGCCTAACCTAGGTTCAGAGTTACTTAGCCAAACAAATCTTGGTACTACTGGCCCTTTTGGCAATAGTACGTGGAGCACAGATTGAGGTCTCACTTGAAGTAGTATGGGAGGGTGCCAGAACCAGGTTTCCACACCCTTGAGATGTCTGAGATGGTCGACTCGCTGGATGATCCTGCATGCTAGCTACAGTACGCGCCCTGATATATTGCCTTTGTGCAGCCCTAACTAGGGACTATGGGGCTTTGTTCTACCCCAACTTATCTACTTGCAACCTTACTTGATCTCTTAATGAATTACCTTACTTGAATGCCTTAAATAACAATTAGTTACATAACACATTCATACAAGTTTGCGTAGTAAAGAAACAATATACTTGCAATTATCATTTAATGATCCATTAAACCTAGAATAGATACACAGAAATGTAGCAAAACTTCTCATTATTAATACTTCAGATTTTTAGAGACTCAACTTGCCCTACGCACTCAGCTGCAAGGGTTCGCGCACTCAGTTGTAGACTACTAGGCCTTTGCACACTCAGTTTTAGATCCTTCTCCTACTCTACAACCCAAAGACACCCTTACACACCTTTACTTGATCTTATGCCTTCATCTGATCCTTTTTTATTGATTGATTTATTGATTGATGTATTTTACAACTTAGAGCCTTGTTCTATTTATAAAATCCCATGGTCCACGGACCATGGGTAGGCTAACATTACATTACCAATGTAATGGGGGACAAACCTATTACTCTATTCTACTTTCACGCTCTGCACGTGCACTTTGCAGAGTTTTTACAAAGACTTGGTCAAAACTTGGGCCTTAAGCCCCAAAACATGTCGTGGGGGGATTCCATTCCCAACATGAACATTCTTTCATCTTCTTGATTGGTATGTGACTTTTGGTTATCAAACTTGCAAGTCTTGTTTGTTTGGTTTCCTTTCGTCACTTTGGCATAGATTACATTGCTTCCCAGTAAGTTAGAAAGCTTTCTAGTTTTTGCAAAAAGAAACATATTCTTTGTTTTGAGTCTTTGATTTGTTCTGAGTGGAATGTTTCTCTTTACTTGTTGAATGGTTTCATTTGGAAAGGACTTAACACTAGCATTGTTTTGAGTTTTGCATTTGGTCGCTTGTCATCTATTCAAAAAACCAAAATATTGCATTCATTTTGCATTAAGAAATGAGAACAATATTTTGCATTAGTAAATTCTTGACATTTAGAAGTTGAAAAGCAAAGGATGTATTTTTGATTTTCTTAATTAGATTGCTTGCAAATTAGTGAAAGATAAGAGCATTTCTCTTTCCTCTTGATTGGTTTGTTTGCGAAATGATGAAAAGTACCATTCTTGCATTTGTTTGCTTGTTGCTTTGATTGCTTTGAAATGAACCTCTCAATTTTCTTTAGTTAGTTGTTCATTTGGTTTCTTTGTTCATTTAGTTGCATTCTAGGAGTTCCTGGAGATACATTCGGTAGGGCCTTGAAACTAAGATTTAATTCAAGATAAACTACTAAAATTTATCGAATTAACTAAGGAAACATTGGAACTTAAGGCCTATATATCTATAGGTCTAGGCTAGAGACGTGTTTCGCGTCTTTAAACCTAGTGGCTATTGCTTTCACTAAGGTTGGGTGATTCCTCCTTTTGTGATTCGATAAGTGCTAGTATGGACATGTGCTCCTTGCATCGTCGCATATATGATGGGAGACCCCACTAGGTTGCAATCCTGTTATCATAGGAAGCCGAGTCTACTGCCTTACGAATTGTAACACACCAAAAACAACATTCGAGAAGATTAGCTATCGTACGGGAAGTCCTTGGTCATTTCTCTTTCATTTTACTACCAAGGTGTATATGCAGTTTTACAATTTGTCTGGTAAACCTTTTGCCTAGAGTTCCAGAGCAGTCACTTTCATTCCTTTTTGACTCTTTAAAAGTATAAGGATCATTTGAGCACTTTTCCTTTCAGACTCATTAAACTTCGAAGGAGACTAGAGTCATATTTTTCCCTTTTTCTCGATTCTTAAAATATGAAAAGGAGAAGTTTTGTTTCAGTGTCTTAAAATTAACTACCCACAAAATGTCCCTAGTTACAATTATCTTCCTTACTGATTATTTAAAAGTTGATTCCAATGGAAACATTTCTGGATTCCACCAGTCAAGGTTCCCATTGGAAGGGAATCTTGGTCCTTTTCCTTCTTTTGGAAATGCTGGTGCTCCTTGTATGGCAACATTGTCCCTCCCTAGGTTAACCATTGGTTTACTTGTCTGGTTATTTTTTACCTCAGTGATCCTGAGCTTCTCAACTCTTGCCTTGTCATCTTCTTCATTCAAATCACGTCACGGTGGTTCTAAGATTGACCCCTCACCTTTTTCCCCTACTTAGCCACCTTCCTCTTCTACTGCACCTGGTGAAAGTTTCAAATCTAGTAACCAAGAGACTAAGAAGAAGAAGAAGAGGAAGAAGAAGAAGAAGTTAGCTAAGCAAGAGGCCGATAGTGCGACTGTTACTCCAAATGCACCTTCTATGGGAAAACCTTCTGTTACTCCAAAGAAGGTTAGATTCCCTTACAAGCTATGTAAGGGAGACCATATCCTCCAAGAATGTCCTTGCATTCGCAGATTTTTAGAGGTATGGTCTTAGAATTTGGATCGACCATCCTCATCGACCTCTGGAGATCATGTCGATGCTACGCTCTTGGCTAGCAATGGTAAGAAGAAAGGGAAGATTAGATTTCCCTATAGGATATGTGAAGGATATCATTTTCTTCACCTTTGTCCTCTTATGGATAAAGCTTCCAAAGTTTTGGAAAACCTTAAAACTCCTCAACCCCAACTCCCTGTTGGTTATCATAGACTTTCTTCTGACCCTCTCCCGGTTGTTAAAGAGATTGACTTGGATTCGTCTCTTGCCCATCCTGCTCTTCTTGAGAGACACCTTTTTGTGTATGTTCCCAACCAACCATTGGTCAAAAAGAGTGTTGAATTGGCTCTGTCACCAGTTTCTCACTCTATTTCGAGAGAGCGTAGTGATCATACTTCCAAGTTCTTCTTGTCTCCTCAGATTTTCATGAATCAAAGAGTGACCCTCCCGTCCCAGTTATTCAGGAGAGTCTTTCTTCTATTCCTTTAGAGCATAGGGGCAATCATATGATATCCCCACCAAGTAGTTCTGTAATTTCTTTCAATTGGAGTAACTTGACTGCTTTCTGCCTCCCATCTTATGCGCCTTTCTAGATCATAGTACAAGCCTATAATATGTTAGTACCTAGAACTATATTAGATGAAGGTGCATCTGTTAGAATAATGTCTTTTACTACTTGGCAAGCTTTGGGTGCCCCACAGCTTGTGCCTGTTACTCGGAATCTATTGGCTTTCAATGGAGGAATCAATCAACCCTTAGGGATGCTTCCAAAGTTCCCCATTACTTTGGGAGGAAATACCTTCTATATAGACGTGATGGGCAGTAAGTGGATTTGGCTGAAACCGAGTGATTCCATTGATCACACAATGCATGTCCAGCGGATGAGAGAGAAAACCACTGTTCATTGCATGTTAACAATCAAGCAAGTCAACCCACAAAATGAGCGAATATCGTAGGATCTAGGGGCTCTATATCTGACGACGGAGACAGCGCCTAATGGAGGAACCAGATTTGATAGGGGAATTAAGTTGCAACATAAATAAGTTTGAAGTTCGTTTTGACCACTGATTTGGTAGATGAGTCATTCCACAGTGTAACTGAATTACTGAACCGTCGAGGAAGAGCTGGT
Organism: Pinus taeda; assembly: GCA_000404065.3. Classification (NCBI taxonomy): domain Eukaryota; kingdom Viridiplantae; phylum Streptophyta; class Pinopsida; order Pinales; family Pinaceae; genus Pinus; species Pinus taeda. Next base: position 59,885 of record APFE030822341.1, read on the forward strand.
GCAGTTCATTAGAGGACAAGTGGCCACTTCCCTATGGATGATGGCGATGAAGTAGAGGCAGGGAAATCCAAACGAATAGTAGTAGGTGAATCGAAGGGGTGGAAGAGGAATAAAATAGTCATGAGATAGATCGGCTTTAAGCCACGAACAGATAGAGAACAAAACACGAAGAAGAAGAGAGAAGAGGAGAATGAAGACAGAGAGAGCGAGAGCAAAGACAGTGAAGAAAAAAGCAAAAAATAGAGAGCCAAGTTGACCTAAAGCAGCATCAAGCAGACAGAAATCTTGAGAGGTTCAAGAAAATCCCTGTGAGGATCTGTCGAGAATTGAGCACCACATTGGGGTCCTACCATTAAAGAACAAAGAGGTCAAGACTTGGAAAGGAAAAGAGTCTGTGCACTCTAGTGGCTTGGGGAATCCAAGAACCACCCTACCAAGCATTATTTGTTTTAGGAGACTCAAATTGAGCTCCTTATTGTAAATCTCTACTTTAAAGACACAATAAAGGAAGGCCACCACTGAAATCTGGACTGGAGACGTAGCTCTGGAGAATAGGGTGAACTCCTTATTAAATCTGTTGTGTTCTTGCATTTGCTTACTGTGTTTTTCTTACTATTTTCCATTCTTCCAATGTTTGTGTATTTTGTAATCTGATCGAATCCTTCCGCCCCAGACTTATTTCATTGGTTCCTGTTTTCCCTTCCTTCGCAAGGTTACCCTTTTCAGGGTAAGAAGGCTATTGAACTAGCTAAACAGGAAGAGGAGATGGGTATTCAGATCCAAATTGCAGAATGTCTCGATGGAAAGGAAATTTTCCCGGGTCAAATGGGACAGTCAATTTATCTCTTCAACCTGGATACCATGAGGTGGACCCTGAAAAGTTTGGCTCTCCTGCTCAGTTTCTTTTTTATTCCCCAGGACCATATACGTTCCCTTATCCGTTGCCTAAAATAACATAGACACACACTAGCACATGAGTCTGTAATACCTTCATTCATTAATTGAATAACTGGGGTCACTCAGAAGTGATTTTTAGATCAAGTGGTATCAGAGTTTTAGGTTATCAAGGTTAGAAAAGCTTGTGTTGGTTTAGCTGTTGAATGCTAACTAGATCAAAGATCAAATTAGGAGAAGGAGAGTTGGTCAAAACTAATCCTGAAATTGGGAGAGTCTATCCTCGGAAGACAATGTCAGAGGAAGGATCTATGGGGCTAGATCCTCAATTCATAGATAGTTTCCTAGCCATAAAGTCCATGGTAGAAGAAATGTATAGGGACTTTAGAAAACATAAGGATGAAGATTCATTAGGCTCTAAGCAAGAAAAAGGAGAAAATGAGTCACATTCCCATGACCACTCAAAAGGAAAAGGGAAGAGGAAAGCTTTCTCATACCTCCTGATAGCCCTAAAAAGGAAGCATCTTTGATCAAACTAGATGTTAAATTTGATATACCTATATATGATAGAGAGTTGAATGCAGAAAAGCTGGACAACTGCATTATACAAATTGATGTTTATTGCAGATTACAGAATATTGACTCAAACAAGAGCAAGATTCAGCTGGCAAGCCTATGCCTTGGAGGCACTGCCTTGGTTTATTGGGAAGGCAGAACCCAAGCTGACATGAAAAGACATGGTAAGACCATCTCTATCTGGAGTGAATTCGTTTTTACAATAAAAAAGTAGTTCTATCCATTGGCCTATGTGCAGCAAGCCATGATGAGTTGGCAAACTCTTCGATAATTGAAAGGGCAAAGTGTGCAAGGGTACACTCAAGAATTTAGAAAGAGAGCATTGATTCTAGGAATCTCATTAGACTCACTTGAGACTCTGTTGAAGTACATTGGTGGTCTAGACAGCTACATGAGGCACACCATCCTCATGTTTAATCCCACTAGTATAGATGAGGTATTTGTACAAGCTACTCATCTAGAACCTAGAGGAAAGATGATCTAGAAATCATCATTACCTTGGAATCTACATGCCTAAATGGCAAGTTTCTCGCCTTTGATGATAGGTTGCATCATTGACCTTCAATCAAAGGCTTCTATGACGTGTTCGACATCGACTCATTCATTCACATTTCATGGATTGTACTAAGTACTTTGAGGGCCATTGAATTACTGGTGGTTCCTCTCACACTTGTTAATAGTTTACATCATTGACTGGTAATCAAGTGGTTTCTACCATGTTCGACTTCGACACATTCATTCACATGGATAGAATCGTACTAGTTCGGGAAGAAGAAATCAAGACCCTGGATCTAGTTTCCACCATCCAGGCTATGAGGAATTTTGTTATTCATTATACAGTAGACTATTCATAAACAAATGGTTGTGCCCAATTGTGTCTACATATGTCTGTACTTGTGATGTATTATGATATCATTCTTGTATCAGAGTAGTTTAGATAGTTTCTAGTTAGTTTTGATCTGAGTATGGGAATGCCTACCTCAAAGATGATATGTTCATATATATTAATATATATATATATATAATAATATATATATATATTTTGCATTGAATGTTTTTACAAGTTCTGACTGGGGTATCCACAGGAAGATCCTTGAAATGATAAAGTACTTCACTCTTCTTAGATGACAAAACCATCCTCATCTATTACAGACTTCACACTTTAGGGAGCAATCTGTTGCACAAAAATTGTCACCATGACTTTCTGCAATCAATATGAGTCTATCACCACTCATACTCACCTCCTTTGCAAGTCTTAAAACTCAGTTATTCATATCAAGCCTTAAAAATAAGAGAAAAACCTTAAAAATCTCTAAAACTCTGGTTTCACACTTTCTCTTAGCATTAGCTGCGGTACCACACCTATTGGTCATGTCCCCTGTGCAACTGACAACTCTGTATCTTTGTTTATGGGTGAGAACCCCTGTAAAAGTTAAAAAGGCGCAAGTACATTCTTAAAAACTCACTTTGAGTCATTTCTGGAAGCTTCTAGAGAGAATCTTGAGCTGGCAAGTTTTCTCCTTGAGGGTTCATGCATCCCATTTCTTAAGGAGCTAACCCCTTGATGTGAGGAGCTTATCCCTTTGAAGGAGGACTCTATCCCTTCAATGGTGGACCTGTACCCTCCTTCCCTTGCACTATAAAATGAAGCATTGGGTTGGTTACTAAGGAGGTTGAAAGCTGAATATTTTTTAGGGTAAATGTTGTTGGAACTTAGTCTTCCTAATTGAGCTTTTAAGAGGAGAGATTACATACCTTTTGATCTCATTTGGAAGAGAGTGAGGCTTTTCAAAGTAGAGGAGATTCCTATTTGGACCTTGGGAAGAGCTTGTACAACATCAAGGCACCATGGTTGTAAAGTTCTTCTTTCTCAAAGTTAATACAATCAAGTTTATTTTTCTCAATAAGTTGTGTCTTTTGGTTTATTTCATATACTCCTTGATCACTATGATGAACATGATTTATTATATTAGCTATGCAGGTGTTCTTTGATGTGTGCTTGTTTGTGATTACAGGTTATTAAAAGGAAACTCTTTGGAGCTATTGGAGCATGGCTGCCACAAACTAGCGTTGGACTTAAGGTAGGGTCTAAAACACCTCTTAGTTTTTATTAATGAATCACAATATGTTTAGAGAAAGGTAGATTTGCTTGTCCTGCTTGTTGCTAGATATCAGTTGATACTAGGGAGATCGGTCTTGTCCGCAAGAACGATTTATCCGGCCAACACACCCAGACCTTAATTGAAGGTCATTGCACTCCCTTACATCGATTTCAAGTTTTGGTGTTTCGATTATTTGAACAAATTGAATTGATCTATTATTAGGGTTCAAGTTGGGTTGGGTTGGGAGTTGCAGTCTTAAGTTGGACTGGGGATTTTCTTGTAGTGTATATGGCACTGGTAATGTGGGTTGAGGGAGGGGGATGGTTCCAGCTGGTTCACTCATCGGTCTTTTCCAGTTTGATTGCCAGGCTTGACTTCACAAAGTGGAAGGGGACCACTGTGTTGGATATGCATTGTTTTGCCAACATGGTGGAGAGTAGGGAAAGTTTGGCCAATTAGTTTGGCTTGTTTGATTTGGCCATGGTGATGAAGCAAATGGTTGTTGTGACCAGCTTGGGAAGGGTGGCTGATTTTTCCACATTGTATTATATTGCTGAGCATGATATTGCAGAGGTTGGAAAGAAGAAGATGGATCATAAGGCATACCTGGTTGTCATGGCTACCATTGACGTCGTTGATTGAGTAGGTACATTGCTTCTGATTCTTCTTCCACTTCTTTGTACACTACTTTCAAACCTGGGAGAGATGGGCAGTTCTCTGTGGAGTGATCTTTTGTACAATTAGCGTAGACTTGAGCTGCATCCAGTGGACACTCTTTATGGTTGTGTTTCTTTCTGCATCTATGGTAGAATATTGCCAGGCTTTTCTCTACTTTTGCTTGTTTCTGTTTAGCTTGCATAATATCGAGTTGTGTTGTTAGAGTCCCTAATATATCAGTTTTGAAATCCTCCAGTAAATTCCCAATTTCTGCATGGGTTACTCCTCCACCAAAGATCTTGTTGTCCCTTGTGAGCATGTCACGTTCCGCTTGTTTTAGCCTTGTACTACCTCTTGAACTCCTGATACAGAAATCAATATGTCAGCAAAATTGTCTTGATAGATGTCACCTTTTCCCATAATATTTAGTGTTTCAACCCATTGTTCTTTCATTCCTTTAATTAATGTCATTTTTAACACATTATTAGGTAAGGGTAATGATGCATAAGGAGATATCTAAAGATTATATTGAAAACATTCAACATACTCTTCTAGTGTCTCATTAGGTCTGGCTACCATCTAAAATATTTCATCCTTTAATTCTCTAGACCTAAAATAATCCTGATATTTCTTTAGAAAAGCACCTTTCATCTGATCCCAGTCATTTATAACACCTCCACCTAACCTCATAAACTATTCTAAAGTTTCTCCTTTTAATGTGGAGGGAAATAGTTTTAGCTTTTGGGAATCAGTTGTATAGTCATACCCCCGACATAATACATTGAATTCAAATAGAAATGAATCTGGGTCTTCTGACATTAGGCCATGGAATGTAGGGATATGCTGCAGTGGTATGGCTTTCATAGGTTCATTTACTGCAGTGTGGAGGTCTGAGGTGTTTGCTGATTTTAGGCCATTCGATCAAATATGTGCCAATATCCTTCTAGGATTTCTAGGGAGTTATTCCTTGGCTGACTAGAAGGAGTAGGAATGGTCTTAACAGCACTTCCTTGGTCTGGGATGATGAGAGTTCCTTGTTGAAATAATATTTGGGGGAATCTTGGCTCTTCAAGTTCTTCAACTTTGTTCTGGATGATTTTGATAACACTTCCCTTATTTGGGCTGCTTATTGGTTGAACTATTCCAATAGGAGATCTTGGTTCTTCTGTTTCCCTTGTTTCTCCTCCTCCTTCATAGAGATTAGTAAGGTTCCCTTCTTGTAAACCTTTTGGGCTATAATTCTCAATTTCTTGAAAATCTTGCTCTTCTGTTTCGCTGTGCACCTCAGCAAAGGCTACAGATGGTGATTCTGTGGCCCGAAGGGAGTTAGTAGGTTGTCTATAAGAAACTTTTCTAGGACCTATTCATGGATGAGATCCTATTTTTTTAATGATTTCGTCTATAAAGGTCAATCGGCCAAGGGTCACCGGTCCCTTAGCTTCATCGGGTTTGGGTAGTGGTTTTGGATTCTTTTCAGGCTTTTTCTGGTTAGTCATGCACACAACTCAAATACTTATTTCTACCCAAAGTAATCAACAAATCTACAAGAAAGCGGGCGGGGGAGCAGGGATGTTACATGCTCCATACGCGGGTTCTTACCTTCTGTTTTTAATACCCAATTCTCTCCTAACAGGCACTTATCAAATGCACACTACTCTTCTTTTAAAAAAACAAATAGCTACACTCTCCCCAACAACGGTGCCAAAATGTTGAATAATAAAAGGTGTCTTTTTAACCCCTATTTAATCTACATTAATTATCAATCCAAGTAAGATTTTATATCTCAAGAGTGTACTCAGTTTGAGGTGGTCACTTGATTCAAGAGTAATGTTTTCTAGTTTGTAGTATAGTGCTAAATACAAGAGTAAATGAATGTTGGAAATAGAATCTACTTGTAATTAAAAGAAACCTTAATGCTCTAAAACTTAAATCATTCATGTAGAAAACTACAACAATTTATCAGTCAAGGATGCGGTAGTGATAACTCTTTCCTCTATCAACTGATATAAATGAAATCAATCATAAAAAGGACCTCCAATCAGAGAACTTAGACAACGATAGTCTATGTTCTTTACAGTTGTATATCTTTCAATCCACGCTAAAGCAAATAACTAGAAATAACAATTCAATTGGAAATGCTTACTAAAACACACTTGCTGCACTATCAATTAAAAGGTGAAAGAAAATCCTTGCAAAAAAAAAAAGGAACAACAACTAAGTCTATTGAAAAGATTGAACAACAAAGCTTAATCTACAGAAATGAATCGAACAACAATCTTTATCGAAATGAATTGAACAACAATATTTAGATAATAAAGGAACAACAAATCTCATTAAGTGTAAACACACAGTGACTATAAAGTAATTCAATCAGTAACCTTATTCTGGCAGAGTGAACATTAATCATAGGTATAAAGGAATGACAATCACTATTGTAATTGAACAACAACTGCAATTGTGAGTGAACAACAGAATCTAAACTAGACAACACAATATTGTTTCAAAAGGAACAACATGACATTGAGTTATGAATAACAATCATGTTATCAACGTAGTCTAATTATGATCATGATGTAACAGACTAATTCAGTGAGATGTCCAGAAATAGAAGATTACCGAATAAAGTGAATTAAGGAAATGCAAAGGAAATCAAACCAGACATGGCTGTAATTGTAAAATAGTGATACAAGAAGCAAGTGGATCGACCAGGGCCAGGCCCTTAGCCACTAGGGAAGCACTACTACGTTTACTCCAAGATTAGATAATGGAACAACAATTGAGTTATGTATTAATCATATATGGCAGAGTTACAATTATCGCTCTTCAAAGAGAGTCGATGATCAAAGTTGAAATTACAACAATAATTCTGAAAAATCCCCTTTGTCTTACAATCGATGCCTCATTTATAATGGGCAGGCAGATACATCAAGGTTATAGATAACTTTTAAAGTAGTGATCCCTCAGGATCAAAATTTCCTGAAGGCTTCGCTTAATCTTCCATATTCAGTTGTGTTCTTGTCCTCTCGCGTAACCACTCTGTTTTCTTCGTCTTTTCCTGAGCTACGCGCTCCATTCTTGTTCTTCTTGTCTGGATACGGTTTCCTAATGGAGGAACAATAGTTGCCTTGCTTTTGTCTTTACCTTCCGAATAGTGATTTTCTATTCCCTTCACTTTCTGTATAGAAAAAGACAATAATTAGTTATTTTGTATTAATCACAAATATCTTTAATTCTATCATAATTCTTTAACATATTACCATCTTAGAATGTAAAGGAGTTATGATTCAAACGAAAAGATAAAGAAATAAATGATAAATACATACCTTTTCCATCACTCAACACTTATAATAATGCATTGTTGGCATTATGGTTTGATTTAGAAGACCTTGGTACATAATGATACTTATATTTCTTGAGTCATATAGTTGTTTTGATGATTCTTTTGATGATGAAGATATACAGGTTGTTATTCTTGATGTTGCTGACAAATTCTTATGGTGTAGATCATATATGATATATCATAGTTGCTGATAAATGTCATGGTCTTGTCTAAGTCCTTGGTATTTGATGTCATGAATATAATTTGATGTAAAGGTCATGTAAAGACTTATGATGCAATTTGTAACCCCACAATGGATGGGAAGTATGATATAATAATTGCAATTTTTCAGTCATGTATGAACGTTTGGTATATCCCAACTTGGTTAGGTTATTAATGTACGTATGAGTCATTGGCGATAGGAAGGTCATACTCACATATTTGAGTTATAGAGTCATTTTATTATTTTGAAAAATATCTTTGCATGTGCTCCAGGGGAGCATGGTCAACTTAGTACATATCTAAGGGGGAGAATATCTTGGTCTACCCTTTGCACTTGATGTCAAAGGGGAACAGTAACTTGGTGTTGTTTTATACATCTAATAGGTTCTATAGCTTGATGTAATAAACACCAATATGGTTGCCACAATTCCAAAGGGGGAGATTTTTGCTATTATGGTACAAGTGTTGTCCTTGATCGAAACTCATAAATGATCCAGTGATGTATGACAGTGCAACATGTCAGTTTAGAGGTAACAGCAAAGGATTAGAGATCAGATTCCAAAGATTGAAGAAATAATATGTTTTAAGAAGTATACAATGTTTATCCTAGTCCAAGTCCCATATACACGTGGGTACACAGAACAAAAGGAGCATATACATATGCACGCACTTTCAGAAGAGGAAAAGTGCATATGGGATGGAAAATTAAGGTTAAAGAATACCAAGAGTGCATACCATGGTATTAGCCCACAATATTGAGCGAAATAATAGATACTTGATCTTGCCTAAGAAAATCACAAGTTCTAAGTATTGTTTTGGTCCCAGGAATTAAGAAAGGCTAAAACTATATAAGGAGGAGAAGATCAAAGGGATAAGTGTGCATGTGAAAGGGTTTTTGATGAATACTTCTATATGAAGTATATTTTTGGTTGTAAGAGCTATGGTTATGATATAGATCTGAAATATCTTGTGCACCCTTGGATACAATATTGGATCAGGATCATGAGACCTAAAATGACTTATCATTGAATGCCATGATAATGGATAGTATAGATTTGATTGTTAATTCATGTTTTATCCTTTATATGCCATGATGAGGGTATATGTGAAGTCTAGAATAGCTATGAAGTTATAAGTTATTATCTTCGAATATATATGTTGGTTCGCCTTGGCGAAGGTGCATATACATTTTGGTTTGACACTTCTAAGTAGCCTATACATTCTGACATATGATTTTTGAAGTTGCAGTTAGTTTTGGTTGTTAATGTAGAGTTTTGGGTTTGGCTCAGTGTTCTAGTAACAATGTTATGATGGTTCAGATTGATTGATTATGATTTACTTCAGAGTTGATGGGTTTCAGTGATTGGTTTTATTGTAGTGGTGATTTATTTTGAGTTTCAATGTTACTAATGGCTCTAGTATGAAAATTTTATGAAACATGGCCTTTATATTGTATTGTTGTGTACCAGGAGTATCCAGTTTGAAAATTTATGAAACGTGGTCCCTGGAGAATAAGTGAAGGTGACAGCCTTTTGTAGGCTAGCGCCTACATACTAGTAAACATATCCACCATTACAAGAGCTCGATGGTTGGATACCCCTTCTAGTAGTAGCTAGAGAATGAGTGAAGGCACTAGACTTCTATAGGCCAGTGCCTAGGTACTGGTAAACATATCAACCGGTAGAAGAGATAGTGGGTTGTAGCTCCCTTCCAGTAGCAGCTGGACAACGAGAGAAGGTTCTAGCCTTATGCAAGTGGGTTCTTGCATACTGGTATGAGTCTATGTTAGTACAATATTGTAAACAGGTTTTTTTTATATTAAAAAGAAGACAAAGATGATAGTAACAGGTGGTTTTTCTCCTGCATTGGGTTTCCACCTTAAATCTTGGTGTTCATGTGTGTTGCTTATGTGTGATGGTTTATTCTGTTATTGCTGCACCTGGTTACTATTTATCTAATGGTTAATAAAGTACTAATGCACTGGTTGAACACAAACATATGATGGATTAAATTAATTATAAGTTCACTAGATATATGTTAGTTGTCTTAAAAACAGTCACGTGCACATGTAGGTTCGATTTAGTAAAGTTGCGTATAGAAATATGAATATGAAATTGAAAAGTTATTGATGATTTGTAAATACTAAGTCACGCCCCCCCTCTCTGTATTTTTACGAACAAGGGTTATTTGGACTATGGGATATTAAAAATTGTGAAGGAGAAACTGCAAGGTAGTGCATGCAGCAACTCATGAATGCGATTGGAAAATTTACTTATATGATCGAACCTAGTCACCAAAGAGATTGGTTCATTAAATTCTTGCTTCCATTGACCAAAATCCCATTAACACAATGGATGATTGATACACTATAAGATGCACTTGAGCAAACTATGAATATTGAAGTAATGGTGAGACACCCCCATGAGAAAAGGGGAGGTGTTACTTCCAATGATCTTTCCATTTTTGGGTTACAACATCAGATTGCAAATTTGAAAATGTGATTGAAGGATATGTATATTTCTCAACCTCCATGTCCACATGTTTGGTGTACTAATTTCCATGTTGAAGGGTATTATGCCACTTAGTTCCCATGGTTACAGAGTCCGACATCACCTACTATGCTAATGGGACCACCCTCACCACTTCCAAGACCTATTGCAAGAGTTGTACAAGTCTCTTCAAATGATTTATATAAGGGGCATACTTAATATCATGTGTTTCCTATTCAACAATATATGTCTACCAATGAATACTTTGAGATATGTCATACTTGTGGACATCCACCCCATATTTTTCCTATTTTGTAGAAGTACTCAATTGTCCCAAAAAATATGTTTTTTGAGTTTTATTGCTCCTTGAATCACCATACAAAGCAATGCAAAGCTTTGGAAACTCTATCTAATCATCTTAATCACACTGCATTTAGAGTCAATGAATCTCCTCAAGAGCAAGGAGGAGGAAATTAAAAGGGAGGAAGACAGGCTCGATTTATTTCTATAATTGTGATCAATAGTGACATGTTTCCTGTGACTTTCCACTACCTAGGGGAACTTGGTGCTCCCACTATAGACTAAATATGCATGTGATTGAAGATTGTATTGAATTGATTGCTCATTGGGAAGAATGTAATCGAAAAAGAGCAGAAAATTTGATAAATGCAGAACCTGAAGGTCCCAAACCAATTCCAATGCTTAATATTAATATTACCACTAGAGGAGGAAAAATGTCTATAGCAGATAAGAAGACCTTAGAAAAACTAGCTATAATAAAGCCAGCATCACTAAAGAATTCTTATGATCTTAATCAACAGAAAGAATACTATAAGGATGCAACTGAAATATTTAAACAATTGGTTTATTCTTATAGTCCTTGCACAAAATAGCAAGAAAAGGTACAAATGATGAGTCTCATATTTTCTTAAGAGATTTTCTAGCCCATTAAGTGGTTTAAATTATTTTTGTAGATTATGAGTGATGAAAAATTGTCTATCCAGTTGTGCAAAAATCTTAAGACAATTATTAAAGATGGATTTTCAAAAAGGCATAATTTTGTTAATTTTCTTGAATGAAAATCTAGACATGTCCACTATAATAAGAGAATAATGGGAGGAGAATTTTTTGTTGATGCCCAAACTATAGGATTTCATATCAAGGATTCTATGTTGGACTTAGGTTCAGATGTAAACATCTTTCCAAGAAAAACTTGGGAGGCGTTGGGGTGACCCAAGTTATTATTTTCTCCTATTCAACTATGAATGAACAATCAATATTGTGTTCTTCCAATTGGTCATCTTGAATATTTTGAAGTTGATATTGCAAGAGTGAAAACATATGCATATTTTTAAGTTATATACATTATGTGCAATAAATATTCTTATCTAGCTTTGTGGGGGATAGACTGGGCATTTGAGAATTATGCTATTATCAACCTCAAGAGAGATACTATGATCTTTGAAGTAAATGGAGTTTGTGTTATATAGAGATTAGATCTGTACCAAGGCCCAAGGTTTACAGATCCTGTAGATGATGTTGAAGATCTTAATCTTCTGGACCATTTATATCGGCTCATTGCAGGAAAAAGAGAAAACTTTATCATTCCTAGAGTGAAATGTTCCATTAGATGGAGACATGTTCAGAACATAAGTTGGTTCAAATGTTGCACTGGAATATTGGCGATAAGGAGATCATGAGTTTCACTTTAGACATTGCGTAAATATTCATTGTGCCTGCTGGATTGGTACTGAGGTACATAATTTTCCTACTTTCAATGGTATAATATTTGATGTCAATTTTTTTAAGTAAATTGATTTGAATATTGAAGAGCTCTAAAAATTTCTTTGATGGATGTTTCTTTGCAAGAGGCACCTAGAAGATGATGTGGAGCTCATCACAATCAACTTAAAGACTTGGAATTAGTCAATTTTGATACGATATGATGATTTTCTATTCCAAAAAAAAAATCATATAAAATTCCTATATATGAAGTTTATACCAGTCCACAAAAGCATATTTAGACTTGCAGTGCTATTTGGACAAAAAATGGGCTACTTGCAAAAATGTGGGTGCATAAGTTTATTCACACATTGGGGACATTTACGCAATATTGGTACTTGAAGGAAGAAATCAAGAGGTAGATAATCGAATTGGAGGTTCTGATAGTCCAATTTTGCAGTGATTTCTCATTTTTAGATGAAGATGCAAGGATAATAGAGGTTTTGAAAGTCATTAAAAGAGTATTTCTTCCTACTAGAAAGCCTATTGATGAGTGTAGAAGTTATGAATATTTTGGACATTTGTATAAATTTGGATTTCATTAAGTTGTTTCTTGTGGAAAAGTTAATAGAGAACTTGATGAACGTGATTTGGATGAGTTGAGGAATCTATATTTTAAGGAATGTGAAGGGGGGTGAAATATAAAGGATGATCATGTAAAATATGGCCTACACTTAAAGAATTTAAAATTGTAGAAACATATTATTGGAAGTGAATACAAGCCCAAGTTAGCCTCTATTGGTGACTATTCGAATGAGTAAACCACAAAAGAGATTTTTGACCTATTAAAAAAATATGAGTATTTGTTTCCCACATCGAATTTAGAGCTCAAGGGAATCGAAGGGATTTGGGAAAAATGAAAATTACATTGAATCTTGATGAAATGCTAATTAAACATCACCCATACCATTTGAATCTATGGGTTAAAGAGAAGGTAAAGAAGGATATCGAGGAGATGTTGGTTGTGAGTCATAAATTTCTAGTTTATGAAGCAAAATGGATTAGCCCTATTGTCATTCAAGATAAGAAGGATTCAAATGAAACTAGAGTTTGTGTAGACTACAAAATTCTTAATAATGCTTGTGTCCTTGACCCATTTCCTACTCCCTTCAATGACGAAGTGTTGGAAAATGTTGCAAGTAATGAAGCTTATTCTTTTAAAATGGATTTTCTGGGTATCATTAGGTTCACATTGCAGAGGAGGATAAAAAGAAGGAAACCTTCACAACTAAATGGGGCTCATATGATTATCATGTTATTCCATTCAACCTTAAAACTAATTTAATTTTTTTGTTCTCTAGGAATGTTAGTGTTTCTTTTAGAGATTATATTCATAAATTTCTTGAAGTTTATATGGATGATTGGATAGTTTATGGCCTCTTGGAGAAGCATTCTAGCTTACCACGGGTGATGTTTGATCATTGTAGATAGTTGCATATCTCATTAAACGTGAATAAACACATTTTTGTTGTACCCTTTGGTACCTTTCTTGGGCATATTGTTTTTAATTGAGGTGTGTGTGTAGATCCAGCGAAAGTTGCTGAAAGTTTGAATATGCATCCACCTACAAGTGTTAAATAGTTGCTGTCTACATTGGGGCACACAAGATATTATCACCAGTTCATCTACTTATGCTCTGATCGCTGCACCATTGGAGAATCATTTGAATAAAGTTGAATGCGATGCTTCATAGGATATATTAAAAGAAAATCTTGTGGGTGCTCCAATTTTTGCTTATCTAGATTAGAAAAAGGAGTTTCATGTCCATATAGATGCCTATGGTATTTATTTGGGTGTTATTTTAGTGCAACCAGGTGAGAGTAACCTTGATCAATTCATCTACATTTCCAACAAAAAAATATTTAATGTTGAGAGGAATTATATGACCACTAAACAAGAAGCTCTATATATGGTGTACTCACTCCAAAAGTTCAGACATTATCTTCTTAGTGGTACTTTTAAATTCTTTATCGATCATTCTGCTTTAATGTATTTGGTTAATAAAATTGTCCTAGAAGGGAGAATATGCATATGGTTTTTCTCTATTTTAGGAATTCTCATTTGAAGTTAGTATTAAACTAGGCTACTCTAATGTGGGCCCATATCACATTTCCCTCTTATCCCTCTTAAATTTTGGTGAAGCGGGAGGGTCAGTTGATGACCAATTTCCTGATGCAGACCTGTTATGAATTGAATTGGAACCATACTATTTAGAGGATGTCGTGCTATTTCTAGAAACTAGTAAGTGCCCAGATGACTATACAATGAATTGGAAGAAACATATGGCGATTCATGTTGCAAACTATCAGTTTATTTCAAGTTAGGGTAATAAAATGGGGCTTGATCATATTTTGTGTAAATGTGTTCTAGACTATGAAAGGGAAATTTTTTTTTGGGAATGTCATTCTAGGGTTGTGAGAGGCCATGTTGGGGGAAAGGAAATTGCAAGGAAAGTGCTACAAGCTAAGATTTGGTGGCCTAATCTTTTTAAAGGTGTAAATCAACATGCCAAGAAATGTGAAGTTTGTCAAAGGGTTAGATGACCATATGATCATGATGGACTTCCACTACACCCAGTTCGAGCTCTAGAAGCCTTTGAGAAGTGGATTGTTGATTTTTTGGGGCCCATAAACCCTCCCGCATGACACTCTCATGCCCATTATAGTATCATTGCAAATGACTATTTAATGCATTGGGGTAAGGCAACTCTTGTGAATATTGCATTGTTGATATTTCCGCAAGGTTTATATTTGAAAGTATCATCACCAGATTCAAATATCCAAGAAGTCTCATGAGTGACCAAGGATCAGATTTTATTAATGATATTGTTGCTACATTGTTGTGGGAATTTATGGTCCAACATCACAAAAGCAACCTGTATTATCCAAAATAAAATGGGGTTGTCGAGGATTTTAATAAAAGTTTGGGAAAGGGGCTTATTAAAGTTTTTTTCGCAAGTAGCGATGATTTGGATGAACTAGTTACAACTACTTTATGGGCTTATTGTATTACTATAAAATCACTGCATAAATATACTCCATTCCAGCTTTTCTATAGGAAAGAAGCTATGGTACCAATTGAGTTTATTGTTCTAAATATTTTTATTTCCTAGGCCACAAGGATGTTTGATGAGGAATATATTGGAGAGTGGCTATAGGATTTGTGGGAGTTGGATGAACAAAGGTTCCTTGTGGATTTCCATCAAATTGTTGAGAAAGAAAGAAAGAAATTTTGGCATGAAAATCATATTCAAAGGAATTCCTTCTCTATGGGAGATAAATTATTACTCTATGATAGCAAGTAAATCAAGCATCCAGGTAAGCTACAAATGCATAGGTTGGGTCTCTTCTATGTTGTGGAGATACAAGATTCTAATGATGTTAAACTCGCTCAACTTGATGGAGTCCTTTTTCCTAGTTGGGTCAATGCCACACAATTAAATCCCTACCATGGTCCTTAAAGATCAATTTTATGTTTTTAACTCTCAATGAGGGAGCATTAGTTAGTTGTAGGTCTAAGTTGGCCATGTGAGTTAGTTTTTTTTGCTTACTTGTATTAGTCAATTAGTCAATTTAGTTGTGCTAGTCTTTCATCTTAATTTTTAGTTGTGACCCATCGCAACTCATTGTGGTCAAGGAAAGAAAGTGCAAAATGTCATTTCAATAATCTAATCCGTCATTAACACGAGTATTTTCAATTATCTATTTAGTATCCCCATAACATTTATTTCCTGATTTCATTTTCATTTTGGCATCTCAATGTACCATTTTCAGTTTTTTTTTTGTCGTTTCCTTCACTTTTTGGGTCTTTCACATCATATCATAGAAATTCATGCTCTAAATCTTACCATTGTCCAAATATAATCCTATTTTCCAAGTTGTCACATTTATTTTCCATTAGTATAATCATTCCACATTTTGGTATTATTTTCCCTATAAATAACACATTCCATAGTCTATTTCTTCAGTGCGTTTATGTCTTCCATATAGTTTTTCATCGTGGCTTCTATGTCTTGCTCCTCAATGTTTCTAGACCTATATCATCCATTTGTATAGTTTGTCTATAGTCATTAGTTGTCAACCATGACTCGAGTGCCGAAATTGCAATTCCTGTTGGATTCTTAGATCTTCACATTGTTCCTAAAGAGGACACTTTGGAAAAGTATCAAAAGGCTACCCTAGTTGATAATGATTTGTCTAACCCTACTACTTTTTGGCCTGAAATTATAAATTTTTTATGAATTCAATTGATGCTCCAACTCTTGATACTACCTTGACAGTGAAGGTTGAATTTTGTCTTTTGGAAATATCAACAATTTTCAAATTACACAATCTAGCTATATTTGGCACCACAAGTGAAGTCATGCATTGCACCAAGTTTCTTATCCACTACTTGCTTGGGGGATCATTGTGGCTTAACAAGGAGTATCCTCTTCATGTGGAGGACATTCACCAGATCACTAGATTATCAAATAATGGCCCAAATGTTTCAACCTCCTTCCAAAGTGTTTTGAAACACGACAAAAAGAAGGGGGCGATAATTTGTACAAGAAGTATGGCACTGAATGGAAAGGTCATGGAGAAACCATCTACAAGATTAATGATGACAAAATTAATTTTTCTTACAACATTATTAATGGGAATCTTATGTGACATTATACAAAGGGAGAGTGCACTTTAGATGTTATTTTTATGGTAGAGGCTTGGGTCCAAGATGAACTTTTTAATTGGTGCAATTATCTTCTACATGAGTTGTTCAAAGCCTACGATAATGTTTATAAGCGAGAGACTTATTTCATCTATAGATATGTGGTTGTTTGTAATGAAATGAAGAATTTTTTTACAAATGTGGGTAGATATTTGGATGAAGTCCTAGATGGAAAGCCTCTTGTTATCACTTATGCTCCATGGAGACTGTAGACTGTTAGAGAATCATATATTACGGAGCAATGGAACACACAAAATAGTGCAGAAATATAAACACAGAAAATGCATAAAACAAGAGAGACAAAGATATACGTGGTTCACCGAGTTTGCGCTACATCCATGGAGAAACAACCAGTCCTTCTTTTATTATATTATCCAACAAACTGAAGAGATACAACCTACAACAGATCCGTTGTAACACCCTCTTTGCTCTCAATCTCCTCTCTCTTCCTCAATCAGAATATAGATACACATAGACACAATACAATTCCCTCATATATAGTGAGGGGTTACCTTCTAGGGGAAAAAACCTAAATTAAACATAATTTCTACTCTCAGATCATCTGCCTAATGAACGGCCTAGATTGACTAGAAATTACTGGACTTTTACAAGGCAATTTTACATCTATTTTTAGCTTTAGGGGTGCTGCCCCCGAATTCTTGCTAGGGGACCATTGGCCCCTGGACCCCCCAACTAGGGGGATCGGGCCCCCCTGAACCCTTGCGCACGTGGAGGGGTGTACAATCTTCCTAGGGGATACATTCGACTGAAACTTTTGAATACAAAAGATAATCAGGCTCCACACCAAACAATCTCCCACTTGGAGACTGATTATAACAACTCCACTGCTGCTTCATTTTCTAGACAATGACTCCACTTTGGACCTACCTGTTTCTCATCTTCTTCATCATACTTGAATACCAATTGAAACTAAGAAGATTCTAAGTTTTTCCTTGGTTACAACTTTTGTTAACATATCTGTATGATTTTGGCTAGTGTGTATCTTTTCTAGCTTCAACTGTCCATCTTCCAACGTTGACCGTATGAAATGGTACTTGAGCTGTATATGTTTAGTCTTGGAATGAAATGCAAAGTTATTTGCAAGATGTATGGCACTCTCGCTATCACTGTATAACCTGCCCAACTCCTGCTTCTTACCCAATTCATCCAGAAACCTTTGTAACCAAATCATTTCTTTACTAGCCTTTGTAGCAGCAACATACTTTGCTTTTGTTGTTGAGAGTGCAACAACACTTTGCAGTTTTGAGACCCAATTGATAGCTATTCCACCTAAAGTAAACACATACCCTGTTGTGCTCCTTCTATTATCTCTATCACCCGCCATATCTGCATCAACATATCCCTGTAGAGAAATGTTTAAACCACCAAAGCATAATGCTTGATTTGTGGTACCTCTCAAATACTTGAGAATCCACTTCACTTCCATCCAATGTTCTTTTCCTGGATTGTTCATGTACTTGCTTACAACTCCCACTGCATGTGCAATATCAAGCCTTCTGCAAAACATTGCATACATTAAGCTTCCAACTGTTGATGCATATGGAACTTTAGACATATAATCCATGTCTTCCTGGGCCATTGGGCACATCTCCTTACTAAGTTTGGAATGGCTTGTAAAAGGTATACTAACTAGTTTTGCATTCTGCATATTAAACCTTTTCAACACCTTTTCTATGTACTCACATTGAGACAATGTTAATTTGTGATTCTTCCTCTCTCTAGTTATTCTCATACCAAGGATTTGTTTTGCAGCACCCAAATCCTTCATTGCAAATAAGTTTGCCAATTTCCTTTTGAGCACATTTATTTCCTAGATGTTAGAACTTGCAACAAGCATGTCATCTACATACAATAACAATAT
The DNA here is from genome assembly GCA_000404065.3 of Pinus taeda. Classification (NCBI taxonomy): domain Eukaryota; kingdom Viridiplantae; phylum Streptophyta; class Pinopsida; order Pinales; family Pinaceae; genus Pinus; species Pinus taeda. Next base: position 78,515 of record APFE030822341.1, read on the forward strand.
AATATAGCTACTATCATTTTTTCTTTGAGATAAACACAATGATCATAGTGACATCTAGTATAACCTTGTTCAAACATAAACCTATCAAATCTTAGATACCACTACCTTGGAGCCTGTTTTAATCCATACAAGATCTTCTTCAAACTACACACTAGTTTCTCCTTCCCTTTTAACTCATATCCTTGTGGTTGCTGCATATATATCTCTTCCTCCAAATCCCTATGGAGAAAGGATGTGTTTACATATAACTGCTCAAGATGCAAATCTTCAGCTACTACTAGACTTAGAATAGTTCTGATTGAAGTCATTTTCACAATAGGAGAAAATATCTCATTAAAGTCTATAACCTTTTTCTGTGCAAACCCTTTCACCACAAGTCTAGCTTTATACCATTTTCTACCTCCATCTTCTTCCTTCAATTTGTAAACCCATTTATTATGCAGTGTTGTTTTACCTATAGGCGACCTGAGTAAGTCCCAAGTCTGGTTATGTGTTACGGAATCCATCTCTTCTTTCATCGCTTGCTCCCACTTCTTCCTGGTTTCTACTTGCACTGCTTCTTCATAACATTCTGGTTCACCAGAATCAGTCAACAATACATAATATAATGAAGGAGAGTATTGTTCAGGGGGTCTACTTATCCTAGTAGATCTTCTAACACCACTTTCAAGTGTTTGGAGTGCTTGTTGATATTGTGGGTGTCGTTCTAGTCATTGATCATTATGATTTGCAGGCACCATCACTTTTCCTGTGATATCGTCAAGCACTGTGTATTCTCTATTTTATTTTTCCTATTTCTATTCATGCAACTGATCTTTATACAAAACCTTTTCATTGAATATGGCATCTTTGCTCCTAATGATTTTGTGTTTTTCATAATCATAAAAGTGATAAGAAAAATCATTAACACCATATCCAATAAAGGTACACTTCTTTGATTTTGCCTCAAGCTTTGTTCTATTTTCTTTGTTAATGTGGACAAAGGCTTCATAACCAAAAGTATTTAAAAAAGAGTAGTTTACCTTTTTACTTGTCCATGCCTCCTTTGGAATACCACCATCCAAGGAACTTGAAGGCCCTATGTTTATTAGATAAACTACAGTATCTATAACATCTACCCAAAATTGTAAAGGCAATCCTGCATGCAATCTCATGCACCTTGCACGCTCCATGATTTTCCTATTCATCCTTTCTGACATGTCATTTTCTTGCGGTGTTCCTGGAGCTATTTTCTCTCTAAGAATTACATTCTCCAAAAAATACCTATCAAACTATTTGCTGCAATATTCACCTCCATTATCTGATCTAAGACAGTTCAACCTTTTTCCTGTCTCATTTTCCACCAAACCTTTCCATTTCTTGAAAGTATCAAATACATCAAATTTATTTCGAATATAATAAATCTAAGTTTTTCTGGTTTCATCATCAATAAAAATAACATAATAACGAGAGCCACCAAGAGATGATACTTGAGCAGATCCCCATACATCTATATGCACAGGCTCTAATTTTTTGCTCCTATTTTCTTTCCCAACTCTAAGGGATTTGACTCTCTTATGTTTTCTATAAACACAATTCTCACAGAATTTTAAATGAACATGCTTCAAACCTGGCAACAAATTCCTTGAGTGAAGAATCTGCATCCCCTTCTCACTCATGTGCCCGAGCCTATGATGCCACAATGCTGTATCTTCTCCTGTAGAGGTTAAAGCATTAACATAGTTAGAAATACCATTGCATAAGTACAATGTACCAACCTTTTCTCCTTTCGCTATTACCAAGGATGCTTTAGTGACCTTTCTGGTGTTTATCTATGAAAGTAATTAAGCAACCTTCACCTCCCAACTGCCCTATTGAAATCAGATTTTTCTTCAGATCTAGAACTTCCCTTACCTCCTTCAATAACCATTGATTTCCATTCTTCTGTTTTATGAAAATTGTACCCATTCATAATCATGAAAATGTCTCTTATCAGGTGTGGCATGGAATGAGGCCCTTGAATCTACCACCTAGGCATCAATAATATTTTCTAGTGAAAGAATCAAAGGATCTTGCAACACATCACCTGTTACGTTCGCTTCATGATTAGTTTCTTGCTGCGCATCTCCTTCTTTTCCCTTCCGAGACTTGAAATCTTTCTTCAGGTGTCCTTTCTTCTTACATTTCCACCACACTATCGCCGATCTAGACTTGGATCTACTTTTCTTGACTTACTGTGATATCCTCGGCTCTTTCCTCTTTCCATTTTTCTTCTCCTAGTCTCGCAGTCAAAGCATTACTTGATGTCTCATTGGAGCTTTTCCATCACATTTACTCGCTAAGGATTGCAGCGACAACATCATCAAACTTTAAAGTACTAGATCCAAAGATAGAGTTACTAATGGCCATAACTAAACCATTCCAACTTTCTAGCAATGAGCACATAAATAATAGAGCCCCAACTTCATCATCAAAAGTTACCCCTACAAAAATTAACTGACTTGTAACTGTATTAAAATCATTTAAATGGTGTGCAACAGATCCACCTTCTGACATCTTCATATTAAACAAACGCTTCATAAGAAATACGTTATTTGAGGCCGAGGGTTTTTCATATAGTTTGGCCAATGTCCACATTAAACGCTTTGTTGTCATTTCCTTTGAAATATTAAACACTACCGATGCCACTAGGCACAACCGTATTGTTCCAAGTTCCTTTCTATCGAGTATCCCATTATGTGTTTGTCATACTCGTCGACTTCTTTGTCTTTACGCTCAATGGTAGATACAGATCTCTTTGATACAAATAATATTCCATCTGCATCTTCTAGAGTTGGTAGTTTTGGCCGTTAAATTTTTCGACCCTAAACCTACCATCTTCCACCATTTCTCCCACTCAAACTAAGAACCCTTCTCTCTCTTGTGAGTTTATTACCCAAATAGACCTTCGGCTCCGATACTAGTTGCTAGAAAATTGTATATTATGGAGCAATGTAACACATAAAATATTGCAGAAATATAAACACAGAAAACACATAAAATAAGAGAGACACAGATATACATGGTTCACCTAGTTTGGGCTACATCCACTAAGAAATAACCAGTCCTTCTTTTATTATATTATCTAGCAAATTGAAGCAGATTCGCTGTAACACCCTCTTTGCTCTCAATCTCCTTTCTCTTCCTCACTTAGAATACAGATACACATAGAAACAATACAATTCCCTCATATATAGTGAGAGGTTGCCTTCTAGAGAAAAAAACCCTAAATTAAACATAACTTCTACCATCAAATCATCCGCCTAATGAGTGGCCTAGATTGACTAGAAATTACTAGACTTTTACAAGGAAATTTTACATTTATTTTTAACTTCGGGGGTGCTGGTCCCTGGACCCCGCAGCCGAGGGGGATCAGCCCCACAACCTCCCCGGCGTGGAGGGGTGTACAATCTTCCTAGGGTATACATCTCACTAAAACCTTTGAAAATAGAAGATAAGTAGGCTCCACATCCAACATAGACTAATCCTTGCAATGGAGAATTCAATGAGGCGACATTCGAGAAATGACATACTAAAATGTTTCATGTTACACAAACACTGAATAGGGTGCCAAAGATGAATTTGGACAATTATTGACATCAATTATGGTTCAGGTTAAGTCCTGTTCATACATATCTTTGCCCTAAAACTACCAGCCCTAATACATTCAAGATGAGGCCATTACCTTATTATGTATGAGAGGAAGTGTTTCATAATGATCCTATCTTAGCTTGGATTTCAATGCATGAAAAGATAAGGTGAGATCATTTATTCTATTGATGCAATGCACCCTTGTCATCATTTAGAAATCAAACGGCTGACTCCAAAAAATATCTCCATCCAATCATGAATAAGTTGTAGGAATGCATGTCTTCTTTCTATAATACCATGTATGAAGTCGGTTCCATGGTGAGTTTTGTTGTTTCCATTTCTCAAATTCAAAGTGCTATTCCTCTTATTAGTAAGTCATTTAAGTCACCAATAGTACCATTCATTTATATGAGTCCAATTTTCATTGCTCCACCTACAACCTCTAATATTTCTGCTTCCACCTTTGATTCATTTTCTCTCGATCAAGATTATGCCCAAGCTAATCCCATTGTTCAACATTCTCATATTATTGACCTTACTAATGGTGAGCCTAAAGATCCTATTGAGGGTACACAAATTATTGAGGAATACCATATTTCTTCGTCTACCCATTTTGCACATCCCCCTAGCTTGTCACTGCATACTTCATCACAATCCACCAATATCTCTGATAACCCTGACCATGTAAGCACTGGCAAAGATAATGCTGAGATGGATATTGAATCAACTCCTATAAGGACCGCACAATTGTCATAGACTATAGTTGAACTTCAATCGCATGCAAGAGAATTTATGGTGCTACCTCGGCAATCCTCATTTGCTTCCAACTAGAGTCTTGCACAACAATTTGAGTATCTTAGGTTCCTTTGTTCACTCAAGGTCCATCTCACTGTAAAAAGGTTTTGCATTTAGTTGCACAATCATAGGATTAGTTCCTCTTTTTTATTCTAGTGTTATTGCTAGGATCCAGGATGGATTCCAAAAGGAATATAGTCAAGAACCAAAAGTGTTCTCTTTGGGACATTCCAAGAGATCTCTTGCCAGTAGTCAGTCTCTATAGGCCAAATCCCTTCCATGTGACACTTTATTCGCAATTTATCTTCATAGTTGGTCTTCATCCCAACCGTTTAATATTATCACAATTTCCACGCTTCAATTGGAAGGTCACCATAACGAGCTAGTTTCTATTCATGAGAAATAGTAGAAGCAACTCATCATTATGGATATGGAGTGAGACTAGTTGTGCGGTGAAAAGGAGTAGTAAGAAAAATAAACTAAAGACATCAATTCTAAATTCCATCAGATGTGGCCAACCATTGTTGAGTTTGCACCTAATGCTCCAGAGGATTTTTCTATGTGCCAACTTGTTAAATGTTGTGAGTACATTGAAGTTTCTTGTACGAAGTTAGCTTTTACCAATAGGAAGTTGTCTGGTACTGTCACTGAGTTATGTTGAGCACTACCTAATCCAGTGGGTAAATACAGTGGAAAAAAAAACAAAGAACAAATTTCTTAAGAGATTTATCAAGATTCTTCCTTCCACAACACTCTTAAACAAGTTACTAATGATTCATAGGAGGTTTTTCGACATGTTCAATATTGGGTCGGACTACTTGCTAAAAAGAACCAACCCTTGTATAAAATATAGAAGTAAATGCAACAATTGTTTGACAAATCTCTGGCCACTTCCAATCTTTAAAAGAAACTTTTTTTTTAGTCAAGTAGAGTCACTAGAGAATTAGATTCATCAGTTGGAAGAAGATTCACATACCACTAAAACTTTGTTGCAGGATCTTCAGCCACTAGCTCAGTCTCATTTCATGCAGCTTCAAAAGCTTAATTATGATGTTTATTTTCAGTGGAAGACCATCCTCGCATATCGTCCTCATCCACCTGCAACCAATAATACAGCTGAGTTTATTAATAAATTTGTTTCACTAATCACCAAATGGAAATATGCCATGACGGAGTATACAGATTTCAAAGATCAAGTCTTACAAATAGTACTAGAGTTGGATCCTTCATTTTAGGGAATAATAACATAACAAGGAGGAGAAGTATTAACATAAGTTGTTCAACCACAAGCAGGTCCAAGTGTGTAGCGAGAAGATTGACTCGAGGGCAAGTAAATCAACTATGGTTGCGGGTTGTCGCGTTCTTTTTTTTGGAAAATTTTGACTGGAATAATGTTGCATAGGTGAGCAGTGCATGCCGAATATTAATGGTCAAATAAGTTGGAAGATGATAACATAAAAGGGAAAACAATACGAAGAAGTTGAAAGGGGTTATTTAAGGACTTGTAGAATCCACAAAAGATGGATCTATGCAATAGATTTTGAAAAGATCAAAGAGATATGAACCAAAGAACTTGGTTTTTTCAAAATGGAATAGATCAAGTGAACATGATCAATGTGGTCAATGTGGACCAAATCAAGGGAGTGAGATTGGAGGAGAATCTAGAAAAGCCACAAGGACTAAGTAGAAAAAGAGAGAGAGAGAAAGATCGAGATAATGCTGAAATTTTGTCATACTAAAGAGTGAAGTCATGTGTATATTTTTAGATTGTAGGTTCCACTATAATATGCTCATGTTATCTAGTGAAATATCATGCACTCTTTTGTAGATCTATGATGTAATGATCAACTTCTCATAATAATAAAGAAGGTGTTGTGGGGAGATTTTTGTGTGTTTGTGTCTAGAATGGTTATAAATTATGTGTCTCTTTTAAAATTTTATTATTATGTTCTAATGTATTTCCTAGTATTTATTTTTGTAGAAGCTTTCTGTCTTAACTAAATATAGAGTGTAATGCCCCTGGTTAAAAATCCATGTAATAAAGTTAATAAAAGAAAAATAAGACCAAGGTCATGGGACACACATTCCAAGATGAATGTTGGGTTTCAAGATGAATGTTGGGAAATAAATCCTAGTGGGTGTTCATTTGGTTTATTATGGCTAAGGAAATTGGCAAAGGCAATGGAAAAGTCTTTGAAAATGCAAAGAGATATTAGTTGGCATTTTATTTATGAAAATGAAGAAAATTAGGAGAAAATGAAGGAGAAATTTCACACGTTGCATGTGAGGAGAAAATTGAAGGAGAATAATGGAAATTGAAGAAAATAGAGGCCTCATTGATAAAAAGGATTTTGAAGATTAGTTCACAGCCTTTGTCAATTCATTTTTAGGAGCTCTCTCTCTATTCTCTCTCTCATACTCTTGCACACTTAGCACATTCTTGGAGCACTCTACATTGATCCAGATTTAAATAGGAACACAATAAAGTACATAAATAAACACAAATACAGAGATACAACATAAATAATACTTCATTTCATTAATGGAGAATACTGAAATATGCTTACAAATAGAAATGGAAATAAGCTAGCTCGGGTGATGGTAGCTTATATTTGAGAAGAGATGTGGTAGCTACATGTCTTTGAACTGCCTTATAATGAGGCTCAAGGGCCTTTTTATTATTGAACAATAAGAGAAAACCCTAAACAACCAAAATCCTAACCCAAGGAGATGTAACACCAAGAGTTTATGGGCCGTGTTGGGGTGATTTCGATAACCAACTTCCCGAGGTTGCGACTTGGTTGTATTATCCTCGTTTGACGCCCATGGTAACCCATTAGAAAGATATCTCCGATAACTATGACAAGAAAGATAATTTTAGATAGAAAATCGTTGGAGGTAGATTTCCAAAAAAACATCGTTTAGGGCCTCAAAATAGCTCTGAAAGTTTAGGACCCAAAAAACTGCTAAAATAGTAAATTGTGCTACAATTAAGGAAACTGAAAAACTGAAAGAAGCAATGGTAGGGGTCCAACTGGAATTGGTGGGTGGCCACCGATATCTGCCTGGATCAAGCATTAGAGAAAGGAAGGGAAAGGAAGGAAAAGAAAGAAAAGGGAAGAAAATATCAAGCAAGGAAGAGTTGGATCAACCGGATATAGCGAGATTACTTGCAGGTATCAAATTGCATGTACAATTTTCTTAGTATTTTCTGCATGCATGGTATATGTATGTGTGTATTTGTTTCTCTTTTTCTCATTGGCATGGGTTTTTCTAGGTGTGACAATGGTTTTGAGCCTTGCCTTGCCATTTTTGGATTGTTGGATAGTTTTGGAACCAAGTGAGGTGGTCTGAGGAAAATTCCCAAGGCCCTAGGAATACCTTAACTCGTAATGGTGGGATACATAGTAAATACTGAGAGTGGAGATAGGAAAATTCCTCAAGGTATTGGTGAATAAACCTAGAGGAATGCATGCTTGTTTAGGGCCTAGTGATCCCTTGACTAGTTTTGGCGAGATTGCAGTAAAGTCTAGTAGTGTATATTTCTTGTTTGGGCCTAAGAATCCCTTGACTGATAATCATGGGATACACGGTAAAGCCTAGTTGTATAGATGAGAGTTTCGGGCCTAGGAAAACCTTGACCAATAATGGAGGGATACACCGTTAAGCTTGAGGAATTCCTGTTTGTTTTTTTGTGAGTCCCGCATTCATGCTTGGAATATGGCACATGGGTGACTGGCTGAAGAAATATTTGGTTTAGCTTAATATATATTTGGGTGGTACGTGGAAGTCCCTGACTTGGTTGGTTTTTGCATATGTTAAATGGAGCTCTTTTTCCCTTGAACTTCATGAATATTTATACTTATTATTATGTGGCTTTGATGGTTGTTCTATCATTGTTATTATTCCGGTTATATCCTAGTTATAAGCATGGTTTTATGATATACTTTAGTTATGGCTCTCATCATGTTTGATTAGTAAACAAATTCTTAATTAATGTATTATCTAACAGATGATAATGCAATAATTATTAGAGGGAATCACACCTTCTTGATGATTCTCAGATAGCCTATGTTCAAATGTGTAATTATGACTTATAGATTACATGTTCAGGATGTGTTTGATGGAATGTTTGTCATATTTAGGCCTACTTAGGTCAATTTCTTTTATAATTTTGTATGGAAGGTTACCATTTTTCAATTTTCCTTAAGTTTTGGGGAGTGGTTTGGAGATTGGCCTTGAAAAAGTGCCTCGTATCTTGAGGTCATTGGCACATAATTCGATGAAAAACACTGTAGTCACTCCCTTGTAGGCTTATGCATGAGACTGGAGGGTTATAGTCGAATTCACGCAGTGTTATGCCTCCGTCAAGAAGTCTAGATCAATGAAAAAGCAATTTAACTTAGGGTTTGGGCACCTCGAAGGGTGGTTTAGCTCTTGGGGATCCTGTAACACCTAAGGCAAGTCATTAAGACTTTGGTTTGTTGATTCCACTTCCTTAAGGTGATATATGAGGTTGAATCATAACATAGTAACTCTTTGTCATAGTTTTACCCCGATAGGCCAGTTAACTTGGGTAAATGTAGGAGGAGGGTGTTACATAGAGCTCTGGATATTTGTGAAAATTTTATATAATTGCTTGGGTAATGAATGATTTGATCAGTAATAAAGGCATGGTTTCATCCTTTGATCCCCTACTTCTTTGAATGTCTTAGCACGACTCGGGTGAGACGTTTCTCCCTCGCGGAGGAATGAAAATGTTAGCGATGTTCTAGATAACCACAAAAACATTTATTGGAAATTAGTGGTCAAACCATGGGTCTTCTAATCCAAATTTTGTGCCAACACTTTCCTTATCATTTATTAGTCTAGTTATCAGGTGACTCATATAAAATAACATAGAGCCCTAATATCCCTTAGTGATTAGTTTATTAATTATTAAAGAAGACTAAAAATATGAATGAGGGTGTTCATTGGGAATCAACATAGGGCCCCTTTGTTTACTAGATATACTATTTCACACTTGAGTGTGTTCCTATAGGAATGAAAGATTATAGTGCATTGGCCTTCCTTCAACGAAATTTTTTTCTTTTGCCAAAAAAAACCCAATCTGGAACTTAATAGAATAGAACTGGACCACTTGAGAAACACACACAACATTGACACTATGAATTCATTCAACCATGATCATTTAACTTAGGGAACTACTATTGTATAAATACATCCATAAGACATTTTTTACACATCAATAAAAATACAATCCAATGCACAAAACTAAAGTATAGAAGTCAATATGCAAATCATGTTTACAAATCTCAAACAACTTCATTTCAAAAGAATCTAGCACATGGAGAGGCTCTCAAACCAACACACATTACAGCTTCATTTCAAAAGAATCTAGCACATGGAGAGGCAACATGACTGAGTTGGTGGACCCTCACCAACAAAAACAACATTTCCCTAAAGAAACCATAAGTTATTCTCATATTCAATATGGAGACATGTGAAATAACACACCAACAATTTTTTATTAGTTGGTTCACATATTACATTACATCAAATATTTAAACAAGTGTTCCAGCTATCTAGTATGATTTATTTACATTAAAATATTAGAGAATAGATAGTAGCTAACCAAGTTCGAAGAGCTTAGTGTTTCTTTTATCTTTTATAGGTCATAACATAATATCCATTAAAGCTTATCGCTATAGAGCTAAACTAAGAAATGATCCAAAGGTTCAACAATCCCAATTCAAATCTAGAATAATACTGATATGAAAGGATGTGTTTGGATTCAAACAAAGTGAATCTGGTATTCAGATCCATGATCTCAGTTACTCTTTTCCCTATTTTTCTTGCATTAAAAATAGTTGGCCACTAGTTTAATTTCTAGCTTATGTTTCGATTAATGACCATTGGTCTGATTTGGAAAATGAGGGAGATTCTTGAGGATGTTGTGAAAGAAACCCAGAACGCACACCTAGGTTAAAGAAGAGTGTGAGGTTAAACAAGAGCGTGTTTGTAGGAAATTGAATGGGTTAGAAAACTTATCTCCATCAATATTCATTAATAGAAACAATGTAAAATATGTCCTTTTAATGCATTCAAAGCTATGTACAATTAATGATTAACAATATTTTTACCTCTTAATCCTTTTGGCATGATTTTCCTTCAATAAGAACTAGAAAAATGGTTATTATGGGAAAAATGGGGTTGTATAGAAGGTATAAAGAATTCAACTAATAATAATGACAACATCAATTCAGAGCCCAACACCTACATATAACAATTCTTCCTATTCATTAAAATGGGGTTTTATAGAAGGTATAAAGAATTCAACTAATAATAATGACAACATCAATTCAGAGCCCAACACCTACATATAACAATTCTTCCTATTCATTAAATACAAGAATTGTGTGAATAAAGTGGCACCTTAGCCACCATCTTTCATGTTCCCATTTTTGGCCTTCACATCCCAATGTGTGATTAGTCTAAGAAAAATTACGCTATATATCCATAATTTTGGGCCCATCATTGATGCCTTACCATAGTTAGTGGTTGTCAACAAAATTTCCCTCTTTTTAGACTCATAATCTAGGTCTCATTGTTGTACAAACTATCTTACATTTGTGTGCCCACTTGGAATACTCACATTATTCTTATTTACAAAGCACATTCATTGATGTATGGAAGGCATTTTGGCACAATTAAGATAATGCATAACTCAGAAAAAGTATTTCAATATATTTTATTTGTCATTGCCTATTTGTGGCTAGACAAAAACTGCACACTACAAACATTGATTATCCAATGCTTGACAATTTCTTCAATACTTCAGGAAGCCATTTTTTACCATGACATTTCAGAAACACAAGAATATATTTATGATAACATGTTAAAGTGACAAATTTTCTTCTATGTTCCAAGATAATTTCAACACATAAGAAAAACAAACCTATTCTTTTGACATATAAGTTCACATTTTGGGATGCTACTCAACATCATTTTATACTACAATATTGTTCTCTTTCTTAATGTTTTTTGAATTGTATTATAATGAATTTTAAATTATAAAATACAATATCCTACTATCTTTCATGTGTAAACAAATAAATATATAAAATTAGTTAATATAAACCTATAAAATTAGTTAATCACACTTTATCACAATTACTTAATATCTATTATTATACTTCTAGCTTTATACTTCTAGCTAGCATGGTATTAGGCATTCAATTTTCTTTTTGTTGGGTATTATTTTTTTTTTTCAATTCTTTTTTGCAGCTTCTCCATAGTCTAACATGAATTGAATTTTATTATTTTCTTATAAATATTTAAAATTATTTATGGTTGGTTCAAGTCTTATTATGTAATGTTTGGAATTGTAGCCTTTGAACAACACAATACCATGTAAATCATTACCTTAAATTTTTCTCCCATAATTTTTGGATGTAGTTGCAATATATATGCCATGATTTCTAGATACTTTTAGATTTTTCGTTGTTAAGCTTTCATATGAAATAACATACTTACCATCAATTATTATCCACCATAATTTAAATAAGTATTTCAATAAAAAATGGATAGGAAAAAGATATAAGCAAATGCACTTACCATGAGTTGTTATTGCGTACCATTATTTATGTTTTCTTCAACACATTAATAAGTGGGGAAAAAATTCAAATGTGCGGACTCCATAGATATGAGTAAAAATGTAAATGTGCATACCTTTTAGTGGTTACTACCCACCAAAATTTATGAAAGTCTTTGCCCTTTAGTACACAATTAATTTTTTAGTTTCAATAGAATAAGAATTTATTAACCGTATATTAAATAAAATGTAACTTAATTATTTTATAATGTTTAAATTACTTTTTTAATAAATATTATTAATTAAAAAGTTAAAAATTTGATCTAATACTTTTGTGATACATATTTAATTTTTGAAAATTTCTTTCCTATTAATCACAATTGTAATATTCCTCTATGAATGTAATGAATTATTTAAGATGATAGTGTGTCAATGGGCATCGTTGGAAAAGGATATGGAAAGACAAGGATATGTTATGTGAATAAATAAATTGATAAAATAGATAAGTAGAAGAGGTTAGAAATATGTGGGAATGAAACATCTAGAAATGAGATTCTTTTTAAAGCAAGAGAATATGATCTCATAGTAAATGAGATTGGATAATTCTTTCATGATAATAATTCTAGATAAAATTCTAGATAAGCTTAATGGATGGGAGAGAAAAATCCATTAAGTTGCCTAGTTGGAGAAAGACCCTAAGCTTGGATAATCATAAAAGAGGGGCTTGAGAGAAAGACAAGATTTTATGGAAAAACTTAGGTAATTGGATAAGAAAATACACAAAAGAGGGATGCCACTAAAGGAAACCTGATCATAAAAGAAATATATTAAATACTTGTTGAGGGGATCAACAATGGGGGGTTGTTGAATTCCTTGGCAATTGAATCACAGTTGGGGGGAACCAATGGATTGGTTCATGGATGGGACTAGAGGGAGCTTTTTCTCAAGTACAGTTCCAGTGGTAGCTATAGTGAAAATGTTTGTTTTTTGTTTAATTTAAATTTTAAATATAGCCTCCAAGAATATTTTGTGTTATATGTTTCAATAGCTTGCATGATCTATTTGATGTTTTTAGTTGACTGTAAAATTATATTTGTAGTTGGATTAAATTTGGTTGTATTTGAAAGGTGATAAGGAGGTATTATTCAACCAATCATTAGAGTACAAAATTCTGAACATTTGACATTTCATAATATTTGGACATGGGTTTTCCAGAGCTTGATCAAATTAAAAAAGAAAAGCATAATACAATAGGAAAGGTGTGAAAGGTGTTGAAGTCAAACTTATAGCCTATATGGTATATGAAGTCAGAGATTTCAAACTCCCTTAGGAATCAAATGCCTATAGGATTGTTTAAATACGTAGCTTATAGGATTGTTTAAATACGTAGCTTATATGTTATAAGGAAGTAGGATACTTCAATACTCTAGTGAGAATAGGGTGCGAATGGGAGCGTGGGTTAATGTATCTATAAACGAGAGTAGATTAAAACTCCCTTCTGAATTGATAGGGTGCGAATGGGAGGGTGGGTTAATGTATTTATAAACGAGAGAAGATTAAAACTCCCCTTCTGAATTGATAGGGTAGGGTAAGTAAATATGGAAAACATTAATCTTGTAGGCTGTGATTAGAAATCCAAAGAAAAAGTATACTAGCAACGACTTGAAAATAGTGATAACATAGTAGGAATCCTGGTTGTCAGAGAAATAAAAAATAAAACTGGTTGACACAATTTACGTGCCCAAAATACACTGATAGAGTTTAAACTCTTCCTACGCAAAGAGGGTAGTAATTACATCAAAGTCACGAAACAAGGGAATGGTAGAAATAACTTTCACTTTGGATTATCGAATCCGTCCAATGACATACTATACTGTAGAAAATCACTGTTAAGAATTTGTTATGGCAGAGCATGCAAAAAATTGATCTAATCCCTAATAACGATATCTTATATCTGAGTAAGTTAAATCTGCACTAGGGAAGAGATACGGTGATATAAGCAAGCAAATGAAACATTCCTCAGTAATAGAATTGTACCCTACCAAGGTGCTAGCTGAGAAAGGAAATAACTTAGTGGGAATAACCAAGAGTTAAAATCCTAGATGGATAACTACAACCTGGCTACAACAAATCTATTGCATATCATCGGTTGATATTGACCACTAAATGTAGAATTAGCCATGCATATTCATAAAGGAATAATCCAGGGCAAATCTGATTTTCAATTTCTCGCATTTCCATTTGGCTATAGGAGAAAAAGTAAAAAAGAAAACTGAGTTTCCAAATTATCGTTGGACAATACATATGTACATGAACCCTGTACCTGAAGGTTAATCATAACTAAAGTACTGACGAAAGAGAACAACACCAAATAATTTTCAGCAGGGGCTTCTGTCACAAGCTTGCTCTTTCTCTGTGTCTGTCAGTTCTTTCTGATAGCCAACTCCTGGTGAACCAGTGGTGAACCTACTGAGATCTTTCACGCTCTGGTGACCTTTACAACGGCTTCCTCGCCTTACACGGTCTTGGCGTCCCTTCGATCCTTTGGCGAACTTCCTGTGAACTTCGGAGGAAAGCACAGAGAGAACTACTATCACAACGTACTTTTATAAATGCACAGAGATACTCAAACAAGATAATGGCATACTCATTTTATTTCAGAATGGAGAAAATCTTACAGAATGCTCACAGAGCTTTTACAGAGATTGATTCTATGCAGAAACAGACTAGTCTTGCTTTTACCGGACTTTTTACAGCTTAATCATAAGCAAGTTACTACCGGAAGCTTCTGGCAAGATATAGGCTCTGTATTAGAATCAGACTTCACACCACTTGACTCTTCTAATGGTTCAGCCACTTTAGGTTCTTACCAGTGCCGAGCACACTGATACGCAGGCTTCTCGAACCAACTAAGGACTTTGAGTGATTACTCGTGATGCAAGCAGATCGGACTGAATATCCACAGATGCAGAGAAGGAGAACACTCAACTCAAACACACACAAAAGATTGCCTAAGACTCGATGATCTACAAATGAACCTTACCCTTCTTTATATAGCATGTGAAGGGGGGACAAACATTACTGTTGTTCAGACCGAAAAGACTTCAAGAATCATTTCTTTTCCAGTCTTTTATCAAAGTGACGTCCGCACAAATATTCGGGCCAGGCCGAATAATTGCTTTCAGGTAACGCATGTGATATTGTCTGTAAAGTAGATTCTTGTACCTAAATCAGGTAAAGCAGACTCATGACAAGCTACACAGTGGATACTTTTGTACAAAAAGCCCACGAGAAAAGACTAGGAGGGAATATTTACAATGTGGAGGCTTTTGAACAGTAAAGCCCACGGGAACACTAATCACAATTAAGCCCTTGTGACTGGTACTTATTCAAAATAAAGTAAAGTCAGGGAATCTTTCCCTTTTATAAAGCAAGTCATCACATGCTTTGGTGTATATTCTCCGGACTATCATCGGCTTTCCCAGTATGATCTGATGCTGAACTTTGGTTAGCACGCACCATTCCAAGTGATCTACCATATATTCTTGGAGAGAATAATTGGTCATGTGGAAAGGGTCCCATTCTTTAGCTGTCATTTCTCTGACTGTGTTGTAGATGCGATGGTAGCAGTCTCCAATGTTATAATCAAAGCATCTTTGACAGTGTCTTCTTTGATATCCTTCATGGTACACAGGATCCATAGCTATTCTATTGACACCGTAATCTACCCACCAGTTCTGGAACCATTCACATTGCCGATTATTCTGAGAGGCTGCCATTGTGCTAAACTTTAATTTTGTATAATGGGTATCTGTCTTATCGTCGACATTCATGAAGTCCCACCATAACTTTTTATAGTCTGGAAAGTTGTAGACTGTATCTGGGAATATTATCTTAGGGTCATCTCTTGGCCATCTTGCCCCTGATTGGATTTGTGGAAGATTTACCCATAGATCTCTGGTACGATAAATACAGAAGTATGCTCCATAGATTCTAGTATTACTATCTCCCTGGTGCCCAATCCGTCCAATGTCATGGAAATTTGATTCTAATGCCTCTCTTGCTGTCCTTGCATCGGCTTTTGCTTTAGTATATATCATGTCATGAATCCATTTTCTTCCTTTTGGATATACTCTTCTTTCTGGCACATAGTGTTGAAGATCTGCATGAGGCTGGAGATCTGCATCAAGAACTTTTGTATTCCGTAATTGCCATGTAGGCTTCCAGTTGTTTTTATATGTATCCCAGTCTTGGTTATCTGGGATAGTCCTCAAGACTTCACACTTCTGACTTTGATCCCATTCGGTGACAATTATCATGACCTGTGCAGTTTCTTTTTCTTTTTCCAGATATTCCCGGCTGAGAAAATCAGGGAGGCAATTTTGTTCTCCTTTAATATGCTCAACAGAAAAATCAAAATTTGCAAATAATGCTTGCCATCTAGCAA
>APFE030822345.1:0-11109 GCA_000404065.3 Pinus taeda
AGGAGGAGGAGGAGGAGGAGGGGGTCGATGAGGTGGAGGTGGAGTTGGAGGTGGTGGTGGATGAGGAGCCGAAGGCGGTGAAGGAGGAGGATGAGGCAGAGGTGGAGGAGGAGGAGGAGGAGGTGTTGGTGGTTGTGGATGAGTAGGAGGAGGAGTGAGAGGAGGAGGTGTTGGAGGAGGAGGAGGTGGAGGAGGAGGTGGAGGCAGAGGCATATATGGCTTTGTTTATTCTTTGGGTATTTCACATATTTTCCATAATTATCATTAATTTTTTATACAGCTAATTGTTTAAGGAAAGTAAATTAATTTCCAATTCACTTTCTCTCATGACCTGAGGTGCTTCGTTTTTTAGGGAATCCACAATTTATCTTGTATCTTGTTTCAAAGTATTTATTAGGAAAGAGAAATATTTTCTACTTGGTTATTTGTATGGAATAATGATCTATTCACTAGCTTCTTATGTTTTCATTGTAGGGGACCTATTTTCATCGGAACAACATTCCTTTAAAGAAATTATACTTTCAGGGAAAGGCTAAAGGAGAAATACATGTAATTAGTGAAGGATGAGAGATTGTTTACTGCATTATAATTCTTGATGTTGAAATCATTTGATGATACTTATATTTTAACATGTTATACTAAGTAATGAACATTTTTCTTTGTGGACTATATCTTTGAACTCAAAAACTGTGGCTTTATAATGAGTTGTGTTAATTGATTTTTTGATCATATAGCAAATTAACTTTCATTACATATTTCTGTAATTTCAAAAAATTGTGTATTGATCAACAATTACTAGAGTTTTGATTGAAGAAGAAAATACAATAGTTACTATAATAGTTACTATAATAGTTACACACCAAGGAGTTGAAAAAACTTATAGATGGTGATGAACCATCAAATCCTAACAATGTTTATTTATTTGAAGCGAATTAATTGGATAATCATTTTTCTACGAGAGAATCAATGCATAAGAATGAAAAATAACTTGATGTAAAGATTAAATGAGGGATTCACCAATAAATTACAAGATTTTATAATTAACTGAATGATTCAATAATATTTTATAACATTTTACAATTCATTGAAAGATGCACCAATATTTTACAGTATTTTATATTTTAGTAAAATATTCCGTAAAATTTGATATATACTTGCAGTGCACTAGATAATGATCATTAGTTACTAGTAGAAAGGAAAATAATAAATCACATGAAGATAAGGAACATAGGAATAGAATAAGAGAAACGATGTAGCAAAGAAATAACAAAGTGTTACTTTATATTATATTCTCTTCAAAAGTCAGTCACAAAAGATATAATGATGCATACATTTCCATATTTCCAGATATATATATATATATATATATATTATGTCGAGATAGTCACAAAAATTTAATTTTTAAAACTAATTTAGCCTATCTAGCTTAGACTCTTGACTCAACTACACTGCTTATCGAATTTATAATATCAATTCTATAATCGTTTCGGATCGTCAACTAAGTCGACTAGCCCCTCCAACATCTCCCTTACCCTTAATATCTTCTTTGTGATAGAGAATTGAATATTTGGAGTCTTACAAAATTTGTACAAAATTTGACACCATAAATTAAAACATTTAAATCCTTATAATGAAATAAAAGTTCTTCTCGGAAGATCACATTTGGAGAATTCTTTTTGACTTGAGGCACAAGAGAACATAGGGAAGAACGATCTTAGTTCAATGCGCGAAGGGGTTTTTCTGAATGCCTATGAAGGGTCGACGAGGAGGGAGCTCCACTCCCACCTACAAGAAGGCCCTGGCCATCAGGGGGAAGAAGCCTCTAGAAGATGTTAGGGAAACAGGGGTGGAAGGAGAGAAGAGCACAAAAGTGGGGTTAGTAGAACCCATAGAAAATTATCAATATCACACAAACGACAAGGAGGTAGAGGACAAACAACAGGAAACTAAAGACAAGAAACACAAGGGACCCTGCAAAGCCAAAACAAGCATAACTTCTAGGGTGGTGTTAAATAATCCGGAGCTGCAAGCGTACAGGGAACATATGGGGACATATGCCATCATCTGCAAGTTCATGGGACTATGGCCCACTAAAAAATCTCTTCAATCATGGATCAGATACCACTAGAAACCTAAAGGAATTATAGATCTTCACCTTGGGTGTAAGGGTTTCTTTACAGTTGTGTTCACAAATATAGAAGACAATGACAAAATATTTGAAGGAGGGCCCTACTTCTTTATGTGGCACGACTCTACATGAGACCTTGGGTCATGAACTTTGTACCAAAAAAGGAGACTTTTACTTTAGTACCGGTTTGGGTAAGGCTCTACTCTCTACATCTTGATTACTAGCAAAATGAATCATTAATGGCCATAGGTAATAAATTAGGACACTTTGTAAAAGCCTCTGAAGCCACAAGAAGGGGAAAATATACTTCCTTTGCCAGAATTTGTGTGGAAATAGAGCTATCAGGAGCCCTACTGGAGGAGATAATCTTGGAAGTTTTTGATGAAGAATGGGTACAAATAGTAGATTATGAGCACATTCCATTCAGATGTCATAAATGCCATGAACATGGACATATTTTTAGAGACTGTACGCTCAACAAGGAAATGAACAAAAGCAGAAGCACTTAGTGAAAGAAGCATACAACTTTCAAAAAGTAGTTAACCGAAGTAAAGGGAGTAAGAGAGGTACGAGGAATCAACAGCGAGAAGAACAACAACTCAGACAAAACAATTTCGAGGGGCTTTAGGAAGAGGAAGAGAATACTAAAGAAGAACAAGCAACGGAAGGAAGTTTTGCAAAAAAAGAGGAAGGGAAATACCCGGTACAAACAGAAAATGATGAGTACCAGAAAGAGGGCACCATGAGTGATGTTGATCAAGAAATGGACCATGAAACAACCCAGAGTGACATGGAGCTGGAGGAGCACAAACTTCAAGAAATTTTGGAGAAAGAGAATCTAGATCTAGAAGGCTTCTTAGAACAAGGAACCAAAGAGGGAGTGGATTCGTTACCTCAAAAGGAGTTCCACAGAGTTTAGTCGTTGTTCATCTGGAAAACCTAGAACAACGGATCTGAAAAGCTAAGGAAGAATGAAAAAAAAAAGTAGCAAAGGAGTAAAAGCTTTGAAATCCATACCAAGATTATCTCCAAGAATCCCAAGAAAGAAAATAGGTCGAAACAGTTGGCAGCATTCTCACTCTTTGGAACCCCCAAAAGATTGACATGGTAGATGCAGAAGCCTCCAGAAATTATCTTTCAATGGTCATTCGGCTAGTGGGAAATAAGGAAATGTACTTGGTTACGAATGTGTATGGCCCCCAAAGGTTGGAGGGCAAACTCTTGTTTCTTGATTCATTGAAGAAGCTCAAGGAACGTCATCTGAAAATCCCCTAGATCTTGGGAGGGGATTTCAATATGATAAAAACGTTGTTGGAAACAAAGGAGGAACTAGAATTCTAACCAAAAATTCTTGTGCGTTTCTAACCTTCCTAGATAGTATGAATCTCGTGGATATTTCCATGAATAATAGTACCTTTACTTGGATGAATAAAAGAGGAGGAGAGTCCCAAGTGGCATCC
This sequence comes from Pinus taeda, assembly GCA_000404065.3. Classification (NCBI taxonomy): domain Eukaryota; kingdom Viridiplantae; phylum Streptophyta; class Pinopsida; order Pinales; family Pinaceae; genus Pinus; species Pinus taeda. The sequence continues at coordinate 3,589 of APFE030822345.1, forward strand.
AAATTGGATAGATTTATAATCTTAGAAGATCTTATGATCAAGGAGAAGGACATAGTTGCGAGTATTCTTCCCTTTGGAGGCTTAGATCACTGGCCAGTACAACTTGACATTCAGGGTATAGGCAAACCCAACAATAGACCTTTCAGATTTGAAAATATATGGCTCTCCCACCAGACTTCTTTAACAACATTGCTATTTGGAGGGCAAAATATTTAGATATTCAAGGCACAAGAATGTTCCTTCTTCAAAAAATACTCTAACACATTAAACTCCAGCTGAAGGAGTGGAATAAGAAGGAATTTGGAAACATTTTTGAAGAGAAGGAAATTGTGGAAGGAAAAATACATAGACTCAACCAAACCCTGATTATAGAGGGTTTTGACAGGGAGTGGAATGAATTGGCAATTAAATATCATCAATATTGGAACAACTTATGTAAGCAAGAGGAAATTTTTTGGAGGAAAAATTCCATATTGCAATGGCTAAAAGAAGGAGATCACAACACTTGATTCTTCCATAGAGCCACTATGGCGAACAGAGATCACAACAGGATTTCTACTATTAAGGACAAGAAAGGTAATATGCTTAGCATGCATGAAGAAATAGAAAACAGAACTAGTACAACACTTTCGGGGCATTGCTCTGGAAACTTGCACTAACAGAGATCAATCTATCACGGAGATTACTAAGCATATACCTAAGCTAGTCTCCAACGAAGACAATTTCAACCTCAACAGACCAGTGTCAGAAGAGGAGGTCAAGGAGGTCCTTAATGAGATGCAGAATGGCAAGACACTAGGTCCGGATGGGTTCAATGTAGACTTGTTCAAAGCTTCCTGGAATATTGTAAAACAGGACATTTTGAGTGTGGTGGAAGACTCAAGGAGGGATAAAACTTTCCTGAAGGCGCTTAACACCACTTTTATCACCGTGATCCCTAAACAGGATGTTTCCCTAATGCCTCATAGGTTCAGACCCATTGCATTATGCAATGTTGTCTTCAAAATCATCTCCAAAGTGGGTGCTCGCCTCAAAACCCTTCTTCCCACCCTGGTGGTAGTGGAACAGTCAGGATACGTGGAAGGCAGACAAATCCTCGACAACATCATTCAAGCTCATTGAAGGGAGGCATGTTTTAACACATCAACAATTTGTGGATGACACTAGGCTACAAGGAATCCCCATATTCAAGGAAGCTCTGGCCTATAAGTAAATCTTGAAAGACTTTGCCATGGCTTTAGATTTGGAGGTAAACCTTTCTAAATCAAATTTTTTTTTCTTTAATACTCACATTGCCATACAAAGGAATATTGCTAGAATTATGGGCTTCCAATGGTAGTTCCTCCCCTCGAATTATTTTGGAGTTCCTCTCACTGCCAAACCCTTACACAAGAGTATATGATAACATGTTATCAACAAATTGCTAGACAGGGTCAAGAAATGGACCTACAGATCTCTAAATTTAGCTAGTAGGTTAGTGCTAACCAAAGCTATCCTTCAATCTATCACTGCCTTTATGCTATCTATTCTACCATCTCCTCAAAGTGTTCTACATCAGCTCGGATCCATCCAATGAGACTTCCTCTTGGGCAAGGGGAAGGAGCATAAGGAATGGGCCTTGGTAGCTTGGGATAAAATATCCAAACCTAAGAGCTTTGGTGGGCTAGGTTTGGATGATCCTGACTTACTCAACAAGGTTCTAGGTGCCAAATTATGGTAGCATTGGGTTAAAGAGCTAGAGACTCAGTGGGCAATCATTTGGAAAGAAAAATATGAGAGCTCCTAGCATAACCATGATCTAATAAGAATGTCATGTCACAGAAAGGGCTCGCACATTTGGAACAAATCCTGGGATAATAGGAGTTCAGTCCAAGGAAACAGCTTCTGGGAAATTAGAGAAGGAAATCTCATCTTGTTCTGGGAGGACAGATGGCAACAAGAACCTATATTACTAAATGAAGACCTAACGGATTTCAAGGAAATCAATGATAGCAACAGACTTTCTAAGGTGAAAGACTTTTGGGAGCAAACCAATAACAATGATAAATGGAGAATCTGGAGGAATTTTGATCTTAGCGACAACAGTGCCTTGAAGACAAAGGCATAAACACTTAAGGAAAAGTTATAGCAAAGGAATATTCTAAAATCTGAGGGACATGATCAGCTGAGATGGGGCAACAATAATGAGGGGGTTTTTAACCTCAAGGAAGCAAAGCTCATTCTCATTGACCTTAATTATGAATCTCCAGACAAAACCTGGCTTAACCTTTGGAGACACTAGGGTTGGATGAAGATTAAACTTTTCATGTGGCTCTTTGAGCATAGGAAAATGTTAACCTGAGACAATATCAGGAAAAGGGGCATTCTGGGACCTTCTAGATGTCAGCTTTGTGAGGGGTAGGAGGAAACAATGGAGCACCTTCTCAACATTTGTATGTTCTCCTCTAGTCTGTGGGACTCTTTTGCTTTTATTTTCCAACTGAAGGATATGGACAAAAATAACATCTGCAAAACCCTGACCAACTGGAGAAAGGATTTTACAGACAATGAAGTTCTAGCCATATATTGGGCCGTTTTTCCAAGCTTCATTTTCTAGAATGTTTGGAAAGAAAGGAACAAGTGAATCTTTAAAGAAGTAAAGAGAACTTCCCAATGAATTTTTGAGCTGATCTTAAAACAACTCAAGGAAACGGTTAGCACCATAGTTCGAAACATCCCCAAGAACCCTCCTTCAGCTATTGACCTAAGAATTCTTTATGCACTGGGCCTGCAAGGCATCTCTCCTCAGGGTCTAGATAGAAACCCAATCTCCTCGAGGGAAGCAAAGGATTTTTGGCACCCTCCTCCAAAGGGATATTTGAAATACAACATAGATGGAGCCTCAAAAAGCAACCTAGGGGCAACCGGTTATGGAGGGGTCCTTAGAGGTGAGGTAGGTACTATACTCTTCATTTTCCACTATCATTTGGGACATGCCACTAATAAATTGGCAGAGTTGATAGCTATGGGACAATGTTTAGAGCTCTTGAGTTAGGACAATAGACAAAATGTGATAGTGGAGGCTGACTCTAAACTTATTATCAATTCATTCAAGAAAATGAGTGTTGGTTCTAAGCCAAAAAAAGTATCAAAAAATTGGAGACTAATTCAAAGATTTCAATGGGTTCAAAACCGCCTTCAAAGCCTCCATACTATTAGCTTCAAGCATGTCCGCAAGTTGGCAAGCGAAGTGGTTGATTTTCTCGCCAACCAGGGTCCTATCAGTACAGAGATCAGAGTGACATCAAATTGGCATGAGCTGTCGCAAAGCAGGTTAAACATGGTTGTTGAGGAACATGCAGATAATGATATGCTGGAGTTTAAAGACAGAGCCTGGGACTAGGGATCAAATTGACTCAACCTTTGATTTCAACATCAACTTGTGTCATCATTATCGGATAGACGGTTATGTGGTGTAGCAGATTCCCAGGCTGGTTGCTGATACTCCCAAAGAAAACGAGAGGATGCTCTTTGTTTACCGTGTGGATCAAAACGAGTCAGTCAATTATTCGTTTAATGAAAAACCCCTTATATATTTAGGGTTTCAGGTTCAAGCAAGGATAATCCACAAGTGCAGGCAGACCCCTGTGTTTTCCAGTGGTCGGGCCTTCAAGAATTTGGAGTCTTTGCATGGTTTACCACCCCCCAGGTAGTTTCTGGTTGATCGCACAGTGTTTTGTTGGAAAGCAGTTTTGATGAAAATGTCGCGATGCCATTCTCCCTCCAACACGTCGCAGGGAGAGGGTTCCAATAAACGCTCTTCCCCTCTCACTATCATCGACCCTTCTTATCCCGTGTGATATCGACATCATCCATTGGATCTAGTCAACAACAATCAATGGTTGCGATGGTTCGTGCATCTTGGGAGGCGGGACTTTTGTACTTTGGCCTTTTGGACATAGCAATATCCTCCTCATTTGTCAATCTTATTGCCTTTTTATTGGATGACTCAGATGAATAGGGTTTCCTATAAAGTAGTGATCCTGGTTGGTTCTCATGCTTGTCGGTAGCCAACTGGCATTTTTGTTCGTTTTTCCATGGGATCGAGATTCTTTGTGAAACTTTAAGGTTCTCCCTGCATGTAAAACTGTACACTATCTCTTTGGTTTTATGGAATAGAAGGATCCATACTTGCTTTAGCAAAAAAAATAAATAAAATTTCTTCCAGAAGGGTGGTTGGCTAATTAGGATATCTAGTTTCAGGGTCACGAGAACTTCTTGAATTACATATACAAGATTTAAAATGTGAATTCTTCTTCTTTTCCCTTCCCTAGTCGATCAATTGGAACTTTCAAGTTCAATTTCCTAAGTGTGATGTTGTTGTTCAAAAGAGAGAGCACATCCTAAAAGCTTGGCTCAAAGAAATTCAATTTATATTGTTAGGAAGATGATCGAGATGATTGTGCTATTGCATCTGTTGGTGTTGAAGTCATAGGGAATGCTGCTTGATAAGTAGTTGGTGCAAGCACTTTAATATGTTGATAAAATATAGACCATTTCCATACAACTATACTTTTATGGGCATCAAATGCTTTTAAGTATTTCAAATATTCTACCTTGTTGGCTAGTGATATGTGCCTTAACAATTGGTGATCAACTAGTATTTTATGTTCTAATAGTTGCACTTTATATCCTTGTTCTAACATTCTAACTAAATATCCCTTTGTTGTTGTTGTCTTTGCTAAATCTTGCTACTATCCAATATCCTTCATTTAATTTTTTTCTACGTTACTCAAATAGATTTTTCTAGTGCTTCAAATATTGGTTTATCTCAAGCATGCCTTAGGTCAGGTTTCTTAGTAGATGTTTCTTTTAGCCTTTCTTTACTTATGGAGCTCAAGTGTTGGGTGTATTTGACTCTACTAGACGAACTTTTTCATCAGTTATAGGTGAGGTTGAGGTAACATCTACTTGTAAAGTAGTTTTCTTTAGAATTTCCTTTAATATATCTTGTCACATAGTATTATTATACGGGACTTCCTGAGTACAGCTTGCTTGGATGACATCTTATCTTCATAATACTTTTATTCAATAATTGTTGTGGTAGTCACACAGGGTGAATTAGAAGTCAATTGGATGTCTAGATATTTTTTTTTCTCATTGCAATCACTCCACTGTCCTCAATTCTGTCTGTGTTGAAATTCCATTTTATATGCTAAATTTGGTTGAAGTGAATTGTTGATTCTCCTCTATTTTGTGATCTACCATCATTTTCTATATTTTTATTTCAATGAATACATCTTTGACATGTCCAAGTTACTACAAGGTGTCCATTCCGATAGATGATGCTAGAAATTGTTGCAATTCTATGCTTCTTTGTTATTTTTACCCTTTTCTTGTGTATGCTCCAACACTTCTTAGGAAATTGAGTCTAAATTCTATCAGTATTGTGGGCCTTGTAGTTAAATACTCATCAAATTTTCTTTTCAACCAGTATTATATGTTCATGTGTAAATCAATTTCGAACATTTTGAGTCTCAACTTGCAATCTACTTAGAAGATTCTATGATAGGTACTAAGATGTAAAATTTGAATGGCGTAGGGTATAATTTTTATTTCCTTTCTTCTTATTTTTCAGTGTCTAAAAAGGGAAAAATTATATCCCCTAGCCCTTCTCAAGCTTGTGGTGGAATTGTGAATATTTTGTTAGCCTATTGACTTAGTTCTCTAAGCATATGCTCAATTGCCGTCTAATATGAAATCTCTTGTGCTTCTATATCTAAAGAGTTTAATGAGATTTAGTAGCCTGGGAAGAGCTTGAAGCCCTAGCAATCGGTGTTTGGATGAAGAAGAGCAACATAATTGATATAACATTGGAACCCAAGCTTGGGGTTTTGCACCAAAATTAATTGGGAAAAAACAACTGGACTTTGAGTGAGTTGTTAGAGGACACCTAGAGGAGAAAATGGTAGTGAAAGTCACTCGCAATAATGTCTCTAATAAGAGATAATACATTTTATATGTGGTTGGTGGTTAACTTGTCTCGTTGGGCACGTGAACTTGGGCTAAAGTATGCCCCACGGAAAAATTCATAGAGCCACGTGTGTGCATATAAATAGAAGTTAATTGTTGGAGATTTAGAGCACATCCAAAGTGCAAATCAAATTAGGTATAACTTTTAGATAGATAGTGAACTTGAGGTAGCTCACAAGCTAGCAAGGAGAATGACTTTGGCACAAGATGTGAAGTAATTTGTCTTATGATTGGGTGTGGATAGCCATGATGAATAAGGTCGTAGTCCTAAGTTAAGTTTGTGTATTTTTCTTTGCTACTTTTGTGTGGTGTTTGGATCTCTATTGAGGCCACAGGGAATTGTTGTTACAACATCATGTTGGAGGCATAATTTGGATGGTCAATAGGGATTGTAAAACATCTCTAGCTTAGCAATAGTTACTCCAAGGAGAGAGGTAGTTGAACAGAAGTGTCTTCCATTCTAGATAGCTCAGATCACTTGTTGTTGTGAGACAGAGAATTGTATGGTATTTTGAGTAGGTTCCATACGCCCAAAATAATACTTTGGAAATATAGAAAGGAAATCAAAAGAAGAGAATTTCTTTGGAGAAGGGAAACATAGTCGGGAGTAGCTATTTAGGGTTGTTGGTGTGCCCTAACCATATCTCCAGAAGCTTATATCTTTAGGACAAGAGGACCAGGAGTATATTGGAAAGCAAGGTATGTGTATCCTCTTATTGATGTTGATTTGCTAGTCGAATCAGAGATATAGGTTGCAAATTTTGGTATTGGAAACATGTGGACTATTGGGGGGAAGTGTGAGATTGGACCAAGTTGGCCCTAAATGCATCACCATTGAAGGACTAAGGTGACTAATAAATGAGGCATAGATCAAAGGAGCTTAAGGTTTGATCAATGAGGAAAAGAAGTTGTAACCCAGGTTCATTGTGGGAGAAAGAAGTTCAAGTTATTTATTTTGTTTAAAGTTTAATTGTTCATTCATTACCAATATCAATTTATTTAAACAAATTATCACCATTTTATATTTTTTACTACATTCCACAATTTTTTTTTTATTATTATTTAAAAAGAGAGAAAAAACATAATAACAAAATAACCATAATCACACTAGACATACCTAACATATAACCATATCCATAGCTATCTTGAGGTCTTAGAGAGAGCGAAACTCCCCTCCCTCAAAATAAATACAATTCCTATTAATATAGTTTTTGATTGTTTACAAATATTAATATATTTTACATATAAATAAACAAAAAATTACAAATTGTAATTCTGAATCATCTTCATTCTCCATCTCTGTGCAAAAAGATTATAAAATAGGTATTAATAATAAGATATAGAGAAAAATAATTACAATGTTAAAATTTTGAGAAATAATTTACAATAAAATGGGTAAAAGAGTAAAATAAATTCTATCATATTATTATATGCAATGAGAAGAATTAAAATGGATTTCACCTAATATTCATGGAGAATTAAATTGAAAATGTAAATAAAAAAGATTAA
>APFE030822347.1:0-14407 GCA_000404065.3 Pinus taeda
CCTTTCAAATACAACAAAGCTTGGGACAGCAAAGAAGAATTTCGAAATCTGATACAGGAGCAGTGGGCGAAGGAAGTCATTGGTTCGCCCCACTACATATGGGAAACCAAGCTTAAATCTCTCAGATCAGCTGTCAAACAGTGGGCAAGAAACTACGCAGCAGAGGAAAACAAAAAAAGAACAGACCTCCATAAACAACTAGAGCAATGGAACCAGGAAAAAGAAAGCATCCAGTACACAAAGGAGGATCAATCCAAAGAAAATGAAATGTATAAAGAACTATACAGGAAAAATAGGATGGAAGAAGAGGAACAAAGACAAAAATCTTGGTGTCTTTGGCTCAGGGCTGGAGACAAAAATACATCCTTTTTTCATAACAGTCTAAAGCTTCGACGCGCAGGGAACCAAATAGAGAGAATCATGGTGGAAGGGAAAGAGATAAGGGACCAGGAAGAAATTAAGGAGGCAGCCTACAGACACTTCAAATCCCTTTTATCCGCAGACCCCCAGTCTCAGGACAATGCAGAGTTTCTAAGCCCAATCGAAAACAAAATCTCAGACTTGCAAAACAGAGAGCTGGACCAAGAGGTCACGGAGAGGAAATTAAGTTGTCAGTGTTTAGCATCCAGTAAGACAAGGCTCCAGGCCCTGATGGGTTCATAGTGGCCTTCTATAGAAACCACTGGGAAACTATTAAGAAAGATTTCATAAGGATGGTGAAAAACGTCTTCTTAAAATGCAAAATGGGAAACAACATCAAATCCTCTCATCTAGCCCTTATTCCCAAGGATCTCAACCCCCTCTCCTTCGACCGTTTCCGTCCAATCTCCCTGTGTAATGTCTCTTATAAAATCATTACTAAAATCCTAGCCAATAGGCTCAAAAATCTGCTCCCCTTCCTCATCTCAGAGAACCAAGGGGGTTTTGTCCCAAGCAAACAAATCACGGACAATGTCATCCTTATCCAAGAGGCAATCCACAGCAGCATAAGCAAGAGGGAAAGGGGAATGATCATCAAACTAGACATGGCAAATGCCTTCGACAGGGTCAACCACCACTTCTTGAAGGAAGTCCTCAGGAAATTTGGGATATCCAATAATTTCATCAGCATTATCATGGAGTGCATCACACACCCCTGGATAGCTCCTCTGATTAATGGCAGACCAAGCAACTATTTCAGAAGCACCAGGGGACTGAGACAAGGCTGCCCCATCTCCCCCTTCTTATACATCATCATGGCTGAAACTCTGAGCATCCATTTGGAAAAACTCCGAAAGCAAAAAGAAATCACAGGAATCAGTATAGAAAAAGGAACCAAGGGAATAAATCATTCGCTTTTCACAGATGACACACTCCTAATTGGGGGAGCCTCCAGCTTGATGGCAAAAAGATTCAAGAAAACACTAGACTCCTTCCTATCAGCTTCTGGAGGAAAACTCGACAACAAAAAATGCAAGATTTACACTTGGAATGTTCCCCGGCAAATCATGCAAAGAATATCTACGATTCTTGACATTCCAACTCAAAGGAACTGGAGTTACTTTCTGTACCTGGGACTGCCTCTAGCAAAAGAATCGGTTAAGTCAGAAATCTGGGTGAAGCACATAGAAAAATTGAGAGGAAAACTTCAGAGCTGGGGAATGAATTGGCTCAATCTGGCTGGAAGAACTACCCTCATCAAAGCCATCCTCTCTGCTCTCCGCATTTATCAATTCGCAGTCACCCTAGCCCCTGCAAGCACGCATAAACACATGGAGATAATCATCAGAAGCTTCTTATGGCAGGGAGGAAGGCAGGACTCCAAAAAGTTCAGTCTGGTTAAATGGGACCAAGTCACCCTCCCGTTCGAAAAAGGAGGATTAGGAATAAAAATCCCAAGTCTCTCCAACATGGCGATGGGTTTCAAACTAATATGGAGAATCCTCAGTGGGAAAGGCTCATGGACCAAGGAATTTAACTCAAAACCTTAGACCTCTTCAAATTTGGATGAAGCAAAAAACTTGAATTCCTTATATGACATCTCCACTTGGGACCATAACAGTTGGTAGGACTGGAAGCACCTCTCCCCTCCAATCAATCTCAGGGACCTTTGGACTGAGCTCAAGATATCTCTCTCAGGTTCATCTCCTATAAACAAAATGACAGAGGACATATTTGTTTGGGACCCCAACGGAGGAAATTACACAGTCAAAGAAGGCTACAAGCTTCTCCAGAACGCCATGGCCACCAATAATTGGGCTCTCCATAAAGTGGTCTGGAAATCAGAATGTCTTCCGAAGGTAAAGTTTTTTAATTGGACTCTTCTTAAAGGTAAAATTCGCACAGCTGAAAACCTCAGAAAAAGAGGCATTCTCGGTCCCTCAATTTGTTGTCTTTGCCGAGTCGAGGAAGAAAGCAGCCTTCACCTTTTCCTTGAATGCCCCTTTTCCCAAAGCTGCCGGAAGCTCATCACCAGCCCCCTAAGTAGAGGAGAAACACCCGACCATATCTCCTCTCTTCAAAAAAATTGGGGAAACTGCTACCCTTACTCCAAGAAAAATAAGAATCTCATCATTAGATTGTGGAACAGCATTCCCTCTACTCTATGCTGGAAAATTTGGATCACTCGAAATAAATGCATCTTCAATAATCGGAAGCCCAGCATCTCCAGCACCTTGGCGAAAACAATAGCGCTCATCTCTGAGACTATAAGTGCCAATGGAATGTCCCAACCAGATCAAGAAAGCTGGAACAAAAGGGAGACTGAATGGGTCAGCAAATTCAGTCTCAGCTTGGACATAAGAAACTACACCACCCTCAATTTAGGCCAGAAAAGGAAGGAGTGGAAGCTCAGAGGCACCAAAGAGGAAGTCACTCAATGGATATTAAATCAAAAGAGGCCTACCCTCCAGTTCGACGGAGCATCCACAAATAATCCGGGAAAAGCAGGTGCAGGAGGAGTTATAAAGCATCATCAGGGCAAAGTTATGGTGACTTATGAATGGGGCTTGGGCAACATGACCAACAACAAGGTCGAGGCTTACAGCCTCTTTCTGGGCACCTCAATCCTGAAGCGATTAAACTTGCAAAATCCAATCATTCTGGGTGACTCAGATATTATTATAGCAGCCATGGTTTCAGGGGGAAATTTTAAGCAAATCGCTCTCAACAATATTAAGAATCGGATCATGGACAACATCAGGGAAACAACAGGCGCCACATTCAAACATGTATTGAGAACTAACAATACTGAGGCGGATGGTCAAGCCAGCAAGGCAACCAGCAGGTCATTCGGCCAAGTCAGAGAGAATGAAACTATCTATGACAAACCAATTCCTTAGATTGTCATATCCCACCCCTTTTCCTCAGAATCTGGGACACTTCAGCAATCCCTCCTCCCGAAATGCGCTTACCCCCAAGCTCCCTTATCCCCTGACAAATCTCCATGACTGCACCTCAAAGATCCTCATCTCTCTGATCCACACACAAGACTTCATCTTTGTCATTTCACCCAGGTACAAGCCCGGGCTCCTCATGACCCCCGCCGTCATTCCCAAGCCTCAAACAGGTGGTCTGTGCTCCACAATCGCTCTTGCCTACAATAAAATCTCCGTCAGGCCTCTCAGTCACCTCACTGACTGGAAGCTCCTCTGCCCGAAATCTCAGTCAGGCCCCTCTTCACCCTTTAAAATGAGCAGCACCCCATCCTCTCTTCACAAGGCGACCAGCGCATTGAAGGCTAATGCTTCAGTCCTTATCCGGAGCAGTTCATCCTCAGAGACCGTTTCTATTCATCCAGAGAGTGGAGGCCTATCTCCCTTCGTGGTAATCTTGGGCGCTTTCATTCCCTGCTTCTTTTTTAGAACTAATCTATCGTTTGTTTCCTTGTATCAGCGCTCTCTCCCTTCAATCTTTATCCTCCCTCAGGCTGCCATCATCACTTCCGCCTTCTCTGTCCCTCTCCCGAGCAGGAATCTCGTCCTACTCTCCCCCTCTCAGCCTCTTTCACTTCCCTCTGCCGCCTCTGCCCTTTGTTTCCATCTACAGCAGCAGCTCGGCCCAGTTGATATTCTTCAAGTTTTTGAAATGGCAGACCAGCAGGAAGCCCGCGAGCCAACAGTTAATCCATTGGAGAAAGTCATCACTAACAGTGAATGCACCCTGTGCAAAGCCCACTGTTTTATGATCGCCAGATTCATCAAACACTTCAATGAACTTAAGGAGGACTTTCAAGTAGATAGCAGGTCCAAAAGGAAGAAGCTGGAGAAGCAGAAAGCAGAGATTGAGGCACTTAAGGAGAGATGCAACCATATGGAGGAAGCGATATCCCACATCAAGACCTTAACTCAGAGCATGCAAGTTGAAGCCTCGACTAGGGCTAGCGCAAGAAAAGAAGCTCAGCCTGATGACTCAGTCAATCAACAGCAACCTTAGTTTATATTCATTGTAAATTTTGTCTGTTAGTTGGTTCTTTTGTTCGGCAATATAGCCGTTACCTCTTTCAAATAGTCCACCGTGTCTTTAGCAACAAGGATCATGGGTCTGCGCACCCATTTTGGATCCTCTCCTCCTTGTTTTTCCCCTCATATGTAATAGGACATAGTCCTTGAAGTTTTTATAATATATAAGTAACCGATCTTGTTAAAAAAAAAGAATCCATTAGTAGTAATTAATTATAGAAGTTTAAAGCATACATTTACTATAAAAACAATTTTGAATTCAGAGAGACACCTTTGTCGCTAAGGGTTTTGCTTAGACATGTGATAAACCTTATTACAGTGGGAGATCTATGGAAGCGATTCTTATGGTGAAAAGGAAATGCTCATCAATTCAAAGAGAGAGATCAAGAAATTCAATGGAAGAAATTTGAGCTATGGAAGTTCAAAATGGAATATTTGTTGGTGGACATACAACAATGGATCACTATGGATCTAAGTATTGCACCAACAGGCATGTCAACAAAATATTGGACTAGGTTAGATAGAAAGGAAAAGAGAACAATATGTTTGTGTCTCTTAGATTCAGTGTTTCTAATGTTTCAAGGGAAGATACAACAAAATATTTGTGGGATAAGATGCGGGCTTTGTATTTGAGATTTAGTGACGAAGTATCTGAATGCCTTCAATATTGTGGTAAGTTAACTATTATCTATTGATATTAATATTTTAGATGAATATAAGTGCAACGTTTTGTTATGTTCTCTACCAAACTCATTGGATAGTCTAGTTTTTTCCATAGGTGCTCATGTAACTACATTAAAGTTGTATAAAATCATCTCATCCTTGTTGTCAGAAAATATGAGACAAAGAAACATGGAAAGATGAGATGGAGATGCCTTGTTCATAAGAGGATGCTACTAAAAATAGAAATAGAAATAAGTCTCAAGTGGGAGATTTAAATCTAGAGGAAGATATAAATATCTAATAAAGTACAAAAATATATGTTAGGGATGTGGAAGAAAACAGCATTGCAAGAAACATTTTAAATTCAAAATTCCTGACAAGTTGAATGTATTTTAATATGCTCCCTTGTAGAAGCAAAAGAATCCCCAGATAAAGAAGGGGATGAATACATGGCTTCTTCAAGTACACATGTAGATCATGAGGCATGCTTCGTCGACTTAGGCACATCCTTTCATATGAATCCTCACATGCAATGGATTTGAAAATGTGAAAGATTTCATGATGGCGATGTTTTCTTAGGAAGTGACTTGACAACTAGAATAAGTGGAAAAGCTATTTTCACATTGGTTTGCAAATTTATACTCTAGCCTTAAGAAACCAAGATAAATCACATGGATTATTACCATCAATATTATGTAAGGACCACATTGCATAACAAGGATAACTTGTATGAAAATCCTATGTAATCTTTCAACAACATATTTCAATTCTTTCCTCTTGTTAATCCAAGAAAAAACAACTTTTATTAGATTTACTATCTATCTAATTGTTGGCATCCAATAAAGGAAAAAACCTTCTTTAAAGAGATCATTGGACAAAACACTTACCTTTTTTCCTTCTTTTCAATATCATATTATCAAAATATGCATCTAGTATGCAATTTATGGGATTAGTAGAACTAATTTTCCATGAGGCATGCGTCCCCAAGAGTGCGGTCCATTCACCCCATGTTTCTCATGATTTGAGGGCAAGCGGAATTTCTATAAATATTTTCTCCATGTCCCCCCTTTGGAAAAACTTAGGGAAATGCATTAGAGACATTTCCCAAATGTGGGTGACACATTTCCCTAAAAGTGGGGTGCTGGTGTCCTTAAGGGGGATGCTTGGATGCCCTACCCGAGCGAAAATCCCGCACCAAGATAAAATCGGTGCGAGGCAAAATGTCTAGCGCGATTTTTCCCCAAAATTTCGCGCTAATGAGGTATTTTGGCATGGTGGCGCGCTTAATTACCAAACAGACGCGCCAACCTCCCTTCCTGGCACGACTGTCAACGCAAAACACACGCCAACCCCTTTCTACTCAGAAAATAAAAAAATTTGAGTCCGAGCCAGGTGTTCTGCAGTCCACCTGCTCAATTGAGCACAAAGCTCTTGCGTACACGTGGCCACAGAGGCACCTCAAGCCACACAGGCAAGCTAGCCACAAAAGCACATCAGCCACAAAGGTGATAACAGATCAGGCTCACCCAATCTGAGCTCTGATATCAAGATAAAATGTGAACATAATTGAAAAGAAGGAGATGTAGCTCACAGGTGTGGCCTGCACCTGGAGACTACACTCAAAATAGAGAGATCACTCTCGTACACTCTATTATTATCAATGAAATATTACATCCTTTAAGTACAACTTTAGAAATCAGGAAGTTGCAACCAAACTCCTAAACTCTAGGAACAAATCCTAAACTAAGGAGATACGTTACAACTTATGTAACCAATTCTCCATTAATACAAAATAATATTAATTATTTTCAACTGTGGCTTTGGTGTAAGAAATAAATCATTCCATTAAAATTACTAAGAAAAAGTAGACAATCCTAAAAGTTGATTTTTTGAAGGCCTATGATCATGTAAGTTGGAAGTTTCTTTGTGTTCTCCTCATTTAGATTAGATTAGATGTAGGTATGGTAAATTAGATAATGGGATGTATCAGCTACATATTTTCCATTGTTTTAATATATGAGACTTTATCGAGCTTTTTTCATCCATCTCATTATCTAAGGAAGGGATGCCCCCTATCACCTTTTCTTTTTCTATTGGTGGAGGACTGCCTGAGCATAGCAATAAGGAGAGGAAGATTGCCTCTTTAAAAAATATGAAAATCCTTCTACCAAATCCATTATTTCATTTCATATTCATTGATGATATCTTTTTTATTTCGCTCTAGTCCCTCTACATATTATCATTATTTCAAAAGGATCTTCTTATTTTATGGAGCTACTACAAGTGTTGTTATTAATGTTTAGACCATGCCTTATTTATAATAGTTTGAATCTTGATATTTTGATGAAGGCCATGGCTCCCTTTCCTTTTGAATTCAAATGTTGGGTATGTGTTATATTTTTTGCTTGATTATACCACGCATTGTAAAATGTGTAATGTGTAGTAAGGGGGTGGTAGCTCCCCCTTATCTGATTGTTTGGGGGTAGCACCCTTAGAAAATATTTTTTCCAAAATATTTTGCATCTATTTTTTTATAATTTTTGATAGACAACTTTTGCTAAAAGTGGTTTTGTGTGCATGGTGGTTTTTCCCATGGTTTTGTAGTTTCTATTAAGCAACTATGATTGGCAGCTCATGGATGCCACGATATATATATTGTATTTTAATATTGTGTAGAAGAGTATATATATTAAAAAATATTATTCATTTTCCCAGTTTTAGGTTTCCGCGATAAAATAGATATGTTTATGTGTGCATTTTAAATTGCATATTTTCTATTTTATTAAGAATATATTAGTAGTAATTACTTGTACAAGTTTAAAGCATACATTTAGTATCAAAACAATTTTGAATTCAGGGAGACACCTTTGTCGCTAAGGGTTTTGCTTAGACATGTGATAAACCTTATTATAGTGGGAGATCTATGGAAGCGATTCTTATGGTGAAAAGGAAATGCTCAACAATTCAAAGAGAGAGATCAAGAAATTCAATGGAAGAAATTTGAGCTATGGAAGTTCAAAATGGAATATTTGTTGGTGGACATACAACAATGGATCACTATGGATCTAAGCATTGCACCAACAGGCATGTCAACAAAATATTGGACTAGGTTGGATAGAAAGGAAAAGATAACAATATGTTTGTGTCTCTCAGATTCAGTATTACTAATGTTTCAAGGGAAGATACAACAAAATATTTGTGGGATAAGGTGCGGGCTTTGTATTTGAGATTTAGTGACGAAGTATCTGAATGCCTTCAATATTGTGGTAAGTTAACTATTATCTATTGATATTAAGATTTTAGATGAATATAAGTGCAACATTTTGTTATGTTCTCTACCAAACTCATTGGATAGTCTAGATTTTTCCATAGGTGCTCATGCAACTACATTAAAGTCTTATACAATCATCTCATCCTTGTTGTCAGAAAGGATGAGACAAAAAAACATGGAAAGATGAGATGGAGATGCCTTGTTCGTAAGAGGATGCTACTAAAAATAGAAATAGAAATAATTCTCAAGTGGGAGATTTAAATCTAGAGGAAGATATAAATATCTAATAAAGTACAAAAATATATGTTAGAGATGTGGAAGAAAACAGCATTGCAAGAAACATTTTAAATTCAAATTTCCTGACAAATGGAATGTATTTGAATATGCTCCCTTGTAGAAGCAAAAGAATCCCCAGATAAAGAAGGCGATGAATACTTTGGTTCTTCAAGTACACATGTAGATCATGAGGCATGCTTCGTCAACTTAGGGACATTCTTTCATATGAATCCTCACATGCAGTGGATTTGAAAATGTGAAAGATTTCATGATGGCGATGTTTTCTTAGGAAGTGACTTGACAACTAGAATAAGTGGAAAAGCTATTTTCACATTGGTTTGCAAATTTATACTCTAGCCTTAAGAAACCAAGATAAATCACATGGATTATTACCATCAATATTATGTAAGGACCACATTGCATAACAAGGATCACTTGTATGAAAATCGTATGTAATCTTTCAACAACATATTTCAATTCTCTCCTCTTGTTAATCCAAGAAAAAACAACTTTTATTAGATTTACTATCTATCTAATTGTTGGCATCCAATAAAGGAAAAAACCTTCTTTAAAGAGACCATTGGACAAAACCCTTACCACTTTTCCTTCTTTTCAATATCATATTATCAAATATGCATCTAGTATGCAATTTATGGGATTAGTAGAACTAATTTTCCATGAGGCACACGTCCCCAAGAGTGGGGTCCATTCACCCCATGTTTCTCATGATTTGAAGGCAAGCGGAATTTCTATAAATATTTTCCCCATGTCCCCCCCTTGGAAAAACTTACGGAAATGCATTGGAGACATTTCCCAAATGTGGGTGACACATTTCCCTAAAAGTGGGGTGCTTTGGTGTCCTTAAGGGGATGCTTGGATGCCCTACCCAAGAGATTCTTCAAATTATAAATATGTTCCAAATATTGATAATAGATAGAATGAATGATGCCAGAACAGAGGATACTTCTAAAGATGAGATTCTCTACATTCTCTGATTTATGAAAACTGGTTAAAGCCCAAGGCTAGACAGTTTGATAATAGAGTTCTATTTGGGATTCTATGAATTCTTCAAAGGCAACCTCTTAATGATGGTCAATGGATCCAAACACTTATGGATATTTATAGGGGATTTTATTTCCACCATTGTTACTCTTATTCAAAAGAAGAAAATCATGTGGACTTTTGAGGATTTTCTCCCCATTTCATATTGTAATGTTATCTGCAAAATTATAACGAAAACTATTGTTGATAACTATTTTTGAAGGAACAATTTAGATTTCTCCAACATAGACATATTCATGATGTAGTGACTTTGGTGTAGGAAATAACTCATTATATTAAAATAGTTAAGCAATAGGAGACAATCCTAAAGGGTTATTTGTCGATGACCTATGATCATGTAAGTTGAACTTTTCTATGTGTTCTCTTTAATTATATAAAATTAGATTTAAGTATGGTAAATTTGATATTGAGATGTATTAGCTCCATATATTTCATTATTTTAATTTATGGGGTTTTATAAAGCTTTTTTCATGCATCTTGTGATCTAATGAAGGGATGTCCTCTATCACCTTTTCTTTTTCTGTTGTTGGTGGACTATCTCAGCAACCTTATTTTTTAGGAGAGGCAAATTGGCTCTTTAAAAAATATCAAAATCTCTCTATCAAAGACTTTATTGCATCATATTTTTGTTGATGATATCCCTTTCTTTGGCTCTAGTTCCTCTCAAGATCCTTATTATATTTCTATTAGTCTTTGAAAGCCATGTGTTATTTATAATAGTTTGGATCCTAATATTTTGATCAAATTCATGATTCTCTTTCTTTTTCAATTCAGATGTTGGATATGTGGTATATTCTTTGCAAGCCTATACTCTCACATTGTAAATCATATAATGCATAGTAAGGGGTGTGGTAACTTCCACTATTTGTAGTTTCGGGGGAAACACCCCCAGAAAAATATATTTTTGGAAATATTTTGCATATGTTTTTCCTAGAAGACAATCTTTTCCAAAATGGGTTTTCTGTTCATCTTGTTTTTGCCATGGTTCAAATTGTAATCTAATGATGGGTAAATATATTTATGATTCATGGATCTCATAGGATATATATTATACGTAGTATGGTACAAAAATTTATTAGATATTTTATGATAACTAGTATGGCTAATAATATGATCCTCCCTAAAATTATACTTTTTGTAAATGTATCATTTTAGCCATTTCATTGTGGAATTTTATTGATTTTAAAATGGTATGTATATTTGATTAATTTAACATGACAACTAAGTTGCTCAAATTTTTTATTGTTAACTCAAATTTATCATCTTCACGTATTTTCATCATCATATTGCTCTAAATATCCATTAAATATACTACCCCTTAAAACAAATTTATTTAATTACTATTAAAACTTGTTTAAATATACTAACAATTTTCCCACGAAAAATATGCAAAACAAAACCTCTATAACCAAGGGAATGTCGCACCTTTTATCTTGCTTATAGAATAGGAAGTCGAGAGAAAGTACAATGAAAATGGACACATGCAAAATCCTATATGGTTGGACTTTGTCAAATCACAACCCTAGTGTGATCACCTAGTGCACCATTGTTGCATGGTAAGAGTGCCAAGTAAGTGTGTCTCCATCAAAAGATGAACTCGAGCATGCAAGCATGGATCCCTTCCTTAAGGTGTGCGTCTTCTACCTAAGATGGGAATTTATCATGCATAAGTATTCTAATTGACTCGAGATTTGCACTTTCTTAGTAAAAATAGATCATGCATGCTAAAAATAACCAAAGAAAATATCTAATAAAATATAAATTATATTCAAAATTGAAATTGCTAAATTTGAAACAACATCTAAACTGGAATTAAGTGAAAGTGTGACATATGTGCCCTTAGCATGCATGCACCCTCTTCCAAGAAATATTCTATTTCACTATCTCTTATGGCATGCATAAATCTATTTGGAGGGCTAAATAATGTGTAAGATCTCCTTTGTAATCCTCCTAATTGTACTTTATTCAAAATATATGTCATGGGTTTCCGTGCAAGACATTGTTCAACGGTCAATGTTATTTTTATATTATTATTCCAATTTTGATGAAATGTAATTTTAAAACACAACAGTTATAAAGGGCCTTAACACATTATCCTTGTCATTTCGAAATATTCTTTTCAGTGATCTTGTTATTGCAACTGCGTATTTCTATGCAATCTTGTTTCAGTTTGTTGCCAACAGTTTCTGTGTGATCTTGTTTCAGTTTGTTGCGAACAGTTTCTTGCGATCATTCTGAAATCTTGTATTGAACGAAGGTGTTATTCCCTGTGTTTGTTGTCAGGATTTCTTACAACTTTAAATTCAGGAAATCCGTAAACTGAAATGGGCGGTAGAATCTACATTTGCAGGCTAGTAGCCTGCCTTTTTACAATAGTTCTATCTCTGGGTCAGGTGAGCGGCACACTGTACGGCGGAGAATTCCATAGATGGCCAGCTTATCCATGGAAGCATTACAATGTAGAACATCGGCAAAATCTTATGGCCTTTATCTGAAGGATCAATGGCTTCAATTCCAAATAAAAGCTTTGGCACAAAAAGGCACAATGCCTTTCCAAGACTACAGGCAGTTCATGGATTTGCGTGACCAAAGCATCTCCGAGGAAAAATCAAAGACAGCAGAGTTCTATCCACACAACATGGCCCTCACAGACCTAAATGTGTGGGACCCTAATGCCAAGCTAGGGGATCTGCAATTAATGGCCATGGCATCATGGATGAACCATGAAGAATTGAGGGCAATAGAAATGAAAAGATTGTTAATAAAAGAGCAGAATGAACCATTGATGATCAGAGTTGAGCCATCAAATCCTATGGCACTCATCAGCACACACAACCTGCTTATCAATGACCCTCAGATTGCCCCTAAATATCTAGCCAATCAGGAACAAGCCATTACACACTTTGAAGATATGTTTAGGCTACTTGGGGAGGACTGTGTGCATGCATGCATGAGAATATGGAACACCCTACCCCACAACTTGCAGATCAGGGAACACCATTCCCCCATGAGGCTGAAGGAGGCATTGATAAGAGTGCCAATGTACAAGCGCTCCATGCAAAGGCTGAAGGTCAACTGGATTGGCCTCAAACTGAGTCCTCCACTCATATTGGGCATGCTGGAAGGCAGAAGAGAAGAAGAAGAAGAGGAGCAGTGGAATGACATAGATAGAAAAGCAAGATTTTATGGAGAACATGAGCAGACCATAGCAGAAGCCTGGGATGCTAGGGAGGCCACCAGGGCCATAAAAGACGAAGAGATTGACTAGGTTACTCAAAGGATGAGCAAAACCTTCAGTAGGGGGTGATGATGAGCCTCATAAATGATTAATTATATGGGCTCATTTTACCTCCTAACCTAGTCAAATCAACCATTCTCTTAGCTTATTGTATGATTTTCTAATTATATTTATGCGTATAGGGTGAGCTGAGTTAGTTATTATGCCATGTGGTCTAACATGTATTTAATGCAGATTATTGATGGATTTCGAGGTCAAAGTCAAGGATTTAATGGTCAAACTGCAACAATAACTCGAAGTAGATAGAGGAGAGGACTCATAGGAGGGAATCCCCCTCATTTATTACTCCTCACTTCGAATTCCCCTTCATTCAGCTCAAAGTACAAGCAGCTGAATCATGTACTAAGAAGGCAGCCGAGCAAGTGGAAGATGATTGATAGTTATCTCAAGTTTTGGGAGCCAAGCCTCCTTGATTTTAAGGAAGTTGTTGGTAGCTTCAAATGTATAAGTAGAGAGGACTAGGGCGTCACTAGGGTCAACTTTTTTCTTGTGTAAACTCTGCTCAAATTTCGAGCTTACAATTTGGTGACAGATTTATGTAATCTTGCTATTTTTTGATAATGAAGATGGAATCCTTTTTGAGCTAGCACTGAGTTACCTCAGAGGGATGAAGCTCTTGGGTTAGGGCCCAATCCAAGTAGCCTAGCTTCTATTTACTTGTATTTGTATGCTTTATTTCAGTTTGTAGATTAATTTGTTGTTAGATGTATTTCTCTTATGGTTAAGAATAGGTTGTTTTTGATGATTTAGTAGCTTTCTTCCATTTGTGCTTTCTGTAGCAGGTTAAGCAATGATCAGAGAAGATTCAAAAGTCTAGCAACAGTGCCTTGGCCTCTCTTCCTCCCTTTGGGACCATGATTTGAGGCAAAGACTCTCTTGCTGCCCCAAAAACACAGATTTTCCTCATTCCTAGGACTTCTAGTGTTTGCAGCTCTTTAGTAGGTTGATAGTCCAGTTTTTCTTTGCTTTAGATCTTCTTTATTATGTTCACTTCCTGATTTGCAATATTCCTTTTGCATGCTTTCCTTTCTTACAACATTTCCTAGCATTTCCTTCTATACATCATAGTTTAGGCCATTTTAATGCAAAACTCTGTTTTTCCTAGGATGCACTCCTTTCATTGGTTGCTTGATTTTCTTGGTTGATTGTCAGTTTCTATGCAGTAGATCTCTTCCAACAGTAGGCCAGCTTACCAGCAATCACACCCTCCATCTGATCCATGCCCTATAGGTCTCCCAAACCTCACCTCAATTCTGCCCTAGTTTCCTTCATTTTTCATAGAACTTCTTCCTCTCTCCTTGAGCAAACCCAATCATCTCTCTCTCTCTTGGTGATTCATGGTAGACCTTACGCGCCTAACACCTCATTCCAACATTCATCCACATTTTTCACCCACTC
>APFE030822349.1:0-34812 GCA_000404065.3 Pinus taeda
TTTTATTTAAGTGAATCCTATGCGCCAAATACCATATTTATAAAAGAGGTATGGTAAATTAATAAAAATATAAATAAACAAGAGGTATGGTAAATAAGTAAAACATTTTTTTATATTTACTCCAGAAAAATGTGTTATATTTAGGTGAAGCCTATGGGCCAAATTATTATTAATACCATGCAAAAAACATTATTAACCCATTATTAACCCTAATATTAGTATTAATAAAAAAAGATGGCACATGGTATTGACCCATGGTATTCACGTGGAATGTAGGGTATTTAAAGGGGGAATTAAACCACCATAGATCCATCTTTACTCTGGATCTACTAAGCCCCGGGGTGATATGCAAAATAGCATAGAGTGAAAAATATTTGATCCTCGGGCTTGGTAGATCAGCAGTAAAAATGAATCTTGTAATTTAATGTCACTTAAACATTTTAATTTTGTTAAAATAAAAAAATAAAATAAAAAATCAATTATTAATTTTTATAAATTAATAATAGTAGTTTTTAAGCTCCTGGTTTATGATAACCCATGGTATTGACCCATGGTAATATCATGGTATTCATGTGAGCTAAACTATTTAAAGGGGAAATTCTATCAGCTTAGATCCATCTGAATTCCGAGTCTACCAAGTGCTGAGAGGGATAAATAGATTTCATCCTCCAAGAGTGGTAGAAGTGGAGTTAAGATGGATATAGGTTGGTTTTTATGATAATGAAGATATTAAATAGACTAAGGAAATTATATTATAAAAAAAATCTTAAGGTGAATGGTTAAAGCTACTTTAGTCACTTCACAAAATTTAGTAAAAAATACCAATATCTCCATTAATATTGGTTTTTCTGATTTAACAAAAAAAAATTCAAAACAATGAAATCTTATCACTCTTTTCGCATCACCCTCGCGAAGAGAGATAGTCAGTGCCTAGATTTCCCACCATTTTTAAAATGTTCTAAATATGATATCTTCATGAAAAAGTTAAGGTACTAATGTTGGTTTAGTTGTTTGAAAAATATGATGGTTTTTACAACCTTTCATCTTCTCTATTATTCTTAATTTGTTGTAATGATTTGTAGGGGTTGGGCCAGTGCTTGAAAAATATGCTCGTTTGTTTAACCTTTCATCTTCTCTGTTTTTATAAATTTATCGTAATGATCTATAGGGTTTGGACCAGTGCACCATATTGTCCTAAAAGGCGGATATTTTGCACCAAAAAGGAAATTAATCCACATGTTACAATGTTGTTAAAAAATGAAAGATGTATGAAGGTAGTGAATTATGCTAATAAGCAATTTAGATTGGGAGAGACGTAATTAAATTTTATTATTTAATTGAAGATTTCCAATTAAAATAATAATAAATCTATATGTATATATTAATATATTGATTGGAAGGCCGTCACTTCTTTCCATTAGATCCCTTCAGGCCTTTGGGATACCTACTACTTTCTTATATTATATAGTTGGCGCTTGCTACTTGTTGGCGTGTTGGGGTAAACAAAATGTGTTTTTATTTATTTTTATTTTTTTATCTCGTAGTTGGAGTCTATGGAATAAGAAATAAATTTGATAGCTTGACAAAAGTGGTACAAAATATGTTTTTTTTTTTTTAATCTCATAGTTGGACTCTATGGAATAAGAAAGAAATTTGATAGCTTGAAAAAAGTGGTAGCTTGACAAAAGTGGTAGAGAAAAGATTAATCTCTCCTACCTTGACAGAACTGGTGATCAAGATCAACACCTACAAGAACTTTGTTATGGAATATTATCAAAATTAATAGAAGGATATGAAAGAGTGTACAATGAGAACCTTGACAAACATGGCCACTGAAACTTGCAACGTTGTTTGTAGGAAGAGAAAATTATGTTTCTTTTTTACAAACATGTATGTTAGTATATTACAATTTAATGAATATGTTTTCCTATTATTATATATGGTTTCATACTTTAACAAAACATTCGCCAAGACTTCACTTTTTATTATTCAGTGAAAGATTTTCCAAGATCTTACAAGATTTTATAATTCAGTGTCGCCATGAATTTACAAGATAATATAATTTGGTGAGAGACTCGCCAAAAAAATTATATATACATATTATATTATTGATAAAATTGCCTCCCATTTTTCCTATGTATCATGGGGATTCCCTCATTTATTATACATATAAATTTAGGGTGGTTCTTAAAATTTTCCCTGCTTTATTATCATTTTACCACTACAAGTTTTTTGGGTTTTCCTTCCATTTTCTCATGGCGATATTTTGGGCTTTTGTTGGCTACTGCATTGCATATCTAGGTTATATTCCTCAATGGGGTGAGGTTTTTCGGACATTCTGCTACTCTTATTCAAACATGGAGGTCGTTGCTCAAACCTTGCTAAGTTATGTTATCTGTTGTCGAGGGAGTTGTTAGCAAATATTTCAAGTAAGGATTTTTAAAGGGAAATCTGTAGCTTTAATTTATTTTGGCATTAATTTTTCTGTTATCAAATTTTCTAAAATTTTACTTTCTTCCCTACAAAATACGATGGAGAGGGAAACACAAACTCTCTTCTCCTCCACAATTAAGATCGTTCTTTAACCTTATTGCTTGCTTTATTCTTTTAATTGCATGTATTGGTATTATAAGGTTTGTGACTCATTTCTTCTCGTAAGTATACATCTTTGTTACAATGGAAAAGTGGGTTTTTAGGGGGATTTTACCTTTCTTTTTGAATGGTTGATGTTGGTTCCAGGTTCTAACTTTATCGCTCCTTTCCACTAGGTTATTATAATGGTTAAATGGAATTCAAAGAACGTAGCTAGACTACTACACTGAGCATCTTTTTATTCCCATATTGGGTTTGTTCATAGTGCTAGGGTTTTAAGGAATTGTTGGGATACTGCAGTGGTTATAGTTCCTCTCCGCTTTGCTTGAATTGTTTGTGGGTTTTTATGTAATATTTTATTAAGGCCTTGCATGGCCTCCCTGCATGAGTGTTCTTTGATGTTTATTTGATACATCCGCCCCACCCTATCAGTTGTTTTTTAGAATTTGAGGCCTTCTAACCCTTAGGAATTGAAGAGATATGTGATATTATTACAGTTAGACTTGGCTATGTAATGTATTTTATGTCTGGAATATATACAGTTCTTTAGTTTCATTTGCATAGTATTTAAGGCACTCTGCCTCGAATTCTCTCCATGAGTATTGATATTTTAACCCTTATGGGTCTTTGTTTTATGACACTTTTATGTAATACTACTATTACATTTATAAACATATTCTTGATATCAAGACATATAGTTTTCTCTTACTTGTAAATGCATCAAAAGGTACAAATATCTTGTTTTTTTTTGTGGGTTTTGTTGATAGTGTTGGACCCGCCAACGTTCAGGGGGTCTCCACAATATGAAGTCCCAACTAGACCTCACACCATTTGGTGTAGGACCCCTATCTGGAATACAACCTAGTTGTTGATGCAATGGGTATTAATGATGTGCCTTGGATGTAATAACACATAGAGTGATGTATGGTAACTTTGGTGGGAACAAGTGTGTGACTCTATGGAAGGTCAAGTGTAATGTATGAATGTTCTAACACAATGCAAGGGAAATAAAGTGAGTCCCTCAGAAGCTTGTAATAGTATGCAATTTAAAAGGAACACATGAGCGTAAAGACATCATAAGATATCTCGCAAAATAGTTCACAAGATAAACGTGATGGAAATAATACAACAACACACATTAAACAAGATTCATGCTAAAGAAAACGAAATAGTTCATAAGTGTTAATGTAAGTTAAATAACATACATTTCAAACATAACAAGAATAGTCTTACTACATCTAAAACATATGCATGAAAGTGTGTCGACTCTGAGATTTTATTAAAGTGATATTTCCAATCATGCATATACCATTGATGATTCACTAGCCCCAACAGTGGAACATGAAGTCAACACCTTCTCCTCCAAAGAAAGATACTCCCTCTATGCTACAGAGAAGCCAAGGCTCTCAACAACTTCCAAGCTCTTGATTATAAGCCTAAGCATAGCCAAAAGCTTGGCTCCCAAAATTCCCTTTACATAAGTTATGAGGGTATATTTATAACAAGAGTGGGGTGACACTTCACTTCCCCTTTGTGAATCTTGGACTTCCCTCATGACTCTTCAACTTATTTACAAAAATTTTCTTCAATTACATCATGACTCTTCACATTCCACAATTGACACTTGGAATTTCACTTACAAATTAATTATAAAATAATATTACAATGCATTTGTACCCATATAAGACAAAACTGGGTAGAGCCCACTAGACAGCCTAATAAGACAAAAAAATTAAGCTTGAGTTTGGGGAACTTGAATTGAGAAACTTCCACTTGATGCCTCTCTGTCACATACTGGTGCCAAGCATGGTACTGTGTGATGACATCCCAAAATTGTGTGATGTTGTATCGCTAGAAGCGAAGTCTAGCTTCCATGGCATCTAGGTACATTGTTTTGAAACCAACCTGTGTTTCCTTCTGGAGCATGAGTAACATTGTATTGACTTGGATAGGACCACAAATGTGCTTCTGCATGTTCTAAATGTTCACCTCCAGATCCCCCTTGGTGGTGATCTGTCTAAGCTTCTCCAATAATTCTTCTACATCGTGCCTAAGCTGGTTCTTACATTTGTCTTCAGTGTGTGAGCCAATTAATGGTATCATGTGAGATCTCACCAAAAATCCATGTCATTGTATAGTCATGCATAAGATGCCTAAATACAACCAATGAATGAGGCAAGTTGTTTGTTGTTCTAGATCAACATCTAAACTCTTGCTTTCTCTAGCTCTCCTTATTGCTTGTTTTTCTTTTCCAAGTAAAGCGATGGCCCTTTATATCGTATTGACCATTCATGCATGATAGTGATATCAGCTTGTACATTCCTACAATTTTTGACAAAATATTTACACTTTTGTTGAAATCCATGCAAGTGGACAACTACCTTATTCACGATGACAAGCTCCTCATAAAGGTTTTGCATGGTCTCTCCCAAAATCGATAATTGTCCAAGTATCATTTCCTTAATCTTTTACAGATAGACCTGTGCGGGAAATGTGTTCTTGATATTTGTGCAAATCTGTTCAACTTCTTGCCTAGCGACATGCAAGTTCTTTGCCATTTGATTTTTCTTGGGCGTTAAGTACTCGGTGTTTGACTTATTTTCTCTAACGAAGGCCAACTTGACTAAAAAAATGGCATCAGGATTCCTCCTCGTGTTCGTCACAATCACCCTTTCTCTAAGAAATGCAAGAAATGAGCAGTCATCTGGGAAATTTTTTCTCCTTGATTGTACAATCTTCTTCTGAAGTTCATCTTATGAAATATTGTATGTTTCCATCATCGGATGTTGACAAGAGTAACAATTTCCTCTTCCCTTCTTGAAGCTAGCTCTATTGCTGGAGGAGGTGGAGACTGAATGGTGACCTAGTGTGTGCTCAACATTATGTCGACATTTTCATTCTATGGATCCAAACCTGCCTCCATATCTTCAATCTCGATCAATTATTCATTCTACTGAGCAATATGCTTGTCCTGCATTTGCTTTCGCCCCTCCTCAACTTGTCTTTGTGTTTTTTTTTTTGTTATTTCCTTCGCTCTTTGCCTTTCCTCTTCTTCTTGCTTTTTGCCTCTCTTCTTCTTCTTTCCTCTTATGCTCTTTTTCTTCCCTCTGCCTTTGTTCTTCTTCATACATCTTTTATTTCCTCTTCCTCTCTGTTGTTAAAGCCACTTTCATAATAGATGGATATGCTTTCATCTTGTGGCTTTGCTCTCCCCCCGAGATATATGCAACCTTCCTCTTGCCTTTCTCGTGCACTAGGTTGTTTTCTTCTACTTGTGTTGCCTTTGGAGTAGCTTCCTTTTGTGAATTAATCTGCAATGTACCTATAAATTTGATTGGTTTGCGAGACTTTGAGGCGTTATAACAATTCATCCATGCATCATCCTCAAGTGAGCGAAAAGTCTCGTTTAGCAACTGAAAATGGATTCTCGCACAATGGCCTTTGCAAATATTCCTCAAATCATACGGATTGTAATCCCAAGTACTGAATGCAAATTTCTCTATTTCCTTCCCTTTAGTATCCACAAATTTCAAGTTCTTAATCTCATACAATCTGATATATAAAGGAAGAACATGCCAATGACTTCTTCTTCCTATGCGGAGTTCTTGATAACCCTGTGGGGAGATGATACACAACTTCTTTCATGAGGAGCTTATCAGTGGCATACCTTGGCAAACTATGTGGTGACTTTTATCCACCAAACACTCTAAGGAAAGTGGCATCTGATGAGGAAAACCAATCGACGATCTCTGATACTGCTTCCATTTCCCCAAGTGACATGCAAAGTGGCTCTTCCTCAAAGATCATCTTGTATAGAGGAATAAGGAAGTGACCAGTCAGCTTCTCCATTAGTCCTCTATGGATGCACTCTGAAAGAAACCTGCAGTAGATGTGCACAGTAGGCTCTCATGGTGTCCAATTCTAATTCATTCCAGGGAATGAATTATGCACATAGATTGTACTCATAAAATATGCAGACATGTAAAATCTAGCTTGACGGCCCTTGGGAGGATTCCAGGCATTGGCTACATGGATCTTAAAATATCAAGCCAACAAGGCTGAATATTTGAATGGTCTTCCTTCGCTTACAACCTGATTTAGCTATAATTCCCACCCTTTGGTGAAGGTCTCAATGCTCTGTTGACCATAGATTCGGCAACATAGAATTATCAATAGTTGATAGGCCCTCCTGAGAGACTTTATCTTGTACGTGTTAGTGGGTGTGTTGTAGAACTTTGTTGGCTCTTTCACCGACTCTTTAACAATATCCTTTATGCTCATATAGTTGTTGGTGGCATAGAAATATGAATCCATGATCATTTTTGGCTTGAGAAGACGATACATAACATGATAATCAAGTGCCAAAAAAGAAGAAAGCCTTCGTCTGTTGGTATTGCTTAGTGTCATAGTCTTTGGATCTATGTGAGATAGTATCTAGATAATCACATTTGCAAATGGAAATGTTGGGTACCTACGTACAACCCTATGTAGAGATGATTGTTGGACATTGACATATGCTTGCTAGTCTTCCAAATATTATTTGAATTTCTTTATCGATAATATTTCATTCACCTTCTCCCATGTGATTTATGATTCCTTTCCCACAAACAATTGAGTGTTAAAATAAAATGGCAAGTAAACTAGCGTACTCTCAACTTCCTACCTAGTGCTACTTTCAATGGTGTCCTTTGAAGCAGATATCTTGGGTTCCATGGTAATAGTGACTGAGGAAGTGAAGTGATCAACACTTGTGATACCTGTAGGAGGAACATGCACTCATGGCATATATGAATTAGCTCGAGCAAATAAACTTACAAATAAATATCAAGAAACAACCACATGGACTGATGAGCAAGATTACACAATTATGGATGTAAAGGAGAGAGACGGGCTTAGGGAACTATGTATTGCAAAGTCTCAGTAGCTAGTAGTGTAGCTTAAGGCTAGAGACTACGCAACGTGCAGTTCTGCCTAGGCAGTGTGAGAGAGAGATTGCATATTGTGCAATCTCACTAGCCAAGGTGAGGGCTTAAGCCTTGCAACTGCACAATGCACAGTTGGACCAACCTGGTATTGCACATTGTGTAGTTTCAGAGGCCAAGCTGATAGCTTAAGCCTTGGACTTGCACAATGCCTAGCTAGACAAGGAAAACTTTGACCAAGGGATGAGTAGATCTGTCAGGTGAGGGTGTGGGAAACTAGAAGATCTGAGTGATGGTGCAATTTTGAGTGTATATCTAACTAAGTATGGATAGATCATTGCAAATCAATTGTATAAAACCAACATGCAAAAGGAAAAAAAGCATGCATGGAGGGTCGTCGCAACGACGACTTCTAATGGGAAAAAACAAGAAATCTGATGTGAAACTTGTAAAAGGAAAATGACAGAAAGAACCAAAATTTGAAAAACCCAATATATAATAAAACACCAATAACCATGAAGATAAACAAGCAAAACAACCCTCACAAAATCGAAATGAGAAAAAGTGACAGAAAAACGGCAAAAGGAGACAAAAGCAAGGCTCACCCAAAAAGCGACACAAACTCCACCGAAGGCTACTTGATCTCCTTGGGAATGCTATAAATCCAAGCTTGAATGTGAAAATGAGCTATAAAGGCGCCCATTATATAGATCTATACCAATTAAGGTTTATGAAGCACATGCCTAAAATCAAGGAAAAAGTGACACGTGGTGGAAAGTTCCAAAAATAGTAAGTGTGTTGCCTTCAAGAAACTAATTATGATTCCTATTTTTAGGGATGTTTTTTGCTTTTTTTCTTTTCTGAGAAAATTGAGCATGCACAATGCCAACGAGGATTGTATAGTTTCTGAGGGTTGGAAAAATTCTCAGATTAGTGCATTGTCCAGTTTTTAAACTCTGTGAATGGATTGCGTAATTTTTGAGCTTAGTGTTTGGCTACCATCCAGAATTGCACAGTTCTTAAGCTCAAAGTTGAGCATCCATTCTGGATTGCACATTTTCCATCACCAAAGTTGGCTTGCCTTCTATGATTCGCAGTTTCTGGAGGCAAGCTCAACAATGCAACAAGGTTAAGTTAGAAGGTTGTTTTCGACTTAGAAGGTTTAGATCAGGATCAAAACAAGCAAGCACAAGCACAATATAAAAATATGAGTCTTGATCATAACATGAATACTTGACAATGGTGAAATATTAGCTCCTGTATACAGAAGGGAGGCTCCAAAATCAAACCCATATTTAGTCCATAGATAGTTCCCGTGGTTACTTTTAGTGGGAAATCACTACCAATTTTCTGCATCCTAATCTCCCAATGTTTGAGACTGACTCTGAGACCCTAAGGTTATTAATTTACTCTTTGGGATTTAGGAGTCTGACTTGGGCATAACACAATATTTTAACCTCCTTATAATGGTAAATAATAATGGATAACAAAGTACACTTGAACCATTTATTTTTCACAATAACAAACTTTGTTATTCTAACTAGTTCTTTTATTATTCTAGTTGGGAATTATTATCTATTGTTTATTCATATCACAATTTAACACAAAGATATCTCAAATGCACATACAATCCCAAATTTTTATCTTCACCTATAAAAATAGTTTTTCTTTCATTTGAGCCACGTTTTCTCTCTCCTAGATGCGTGCAATCACAAACTTATTCCATCAAATAAAATCCTCTAATTTTCTAATAACTTTTAGAACCTATGATTAATATCTCAACCAAGTCATTTTCACAATTTTTACAGTTCACACAAGTATAGTAAATGTTAAACACTTATCTCTTTTTCTTTCAAAAATATGTCAAAGGTTTCCACATTCGTCCTAGCCTTGAACTGACTTGTGCAAACATTTCCCCCCAAGCTCTTCCTTTAACTATCTAGTTCATCCAGGAAGATTTTCTTGGATCTTTCTTACCTCCTCAACCCTATGCAGCGTCCTGCAAACCCTTTTCTATGTTTACTAGTCTTTATCTCCCACTATTTAGGGTTATCCAGAAAATATATTTATCTCCCACTGAATCTGGTTTAGATTCCACCACAAGGTGTTTCTCTCAAACATTGTAACTATCTAGGTGGTCTGCAATTTATGTCTAATTATTTTTTGCCTATTTGTTCTCTCTCTTCAGAATTCAAAGTTCAGCCAAAAGACATAAGGAGTATGCTTCTCTCTCCCTTTCCTCTTTTTGTTTTTCCTACCTCTTTAGGCATGACTAATTCAACTATTTTCCCTTGACAGTTAGAGGTATATATCTCATGTTAACCTATTAACATGTTTCTAAGAGAATTAATATTATAATATAATTACTTATTCATTAATAGTTTTCTTATGTTAGAAAATAAAAATAAAATAACATTCCAACACATGTCTTTCTAATTTCTCAAAAATAAAAATCACAAAATGAGTCTTTCCAGGGGTATTATGGTCTATTTTGTTAAGTCACGCATGTTAAAATAATTTAGTTATATTAGAAACTAGTTAACGAATTGAGTCACATGCACCAAGTAGAGCTATCAGAGAAGTGAAACATTCATAATAGTATTAACTACAGATAATAGCCATACAACACACTATTAAGAAATAAATTGTATGTGTCTTATTGTAAGCACAATGCAATAGTACAAACATAATAATATATTTGAAAATAATATTTAAACCATGTGTGTGTGTGTGTGTGTTATCACTGTTATAGTGGGTTGCTACTGTCACTTTTACAAGTTTTCATCTTGTAGTTTTGTATAGTTGTAAATAAATAAATGCCCTAAATAGCATAGAACGTGATAGAATACAACAAGTCCATAGGTAGTCATGTAGCCATACAATGCTTCGCATACATCTCAGACATATGTATGAAGAACTGCCAACCTGGGAAAAGAGAAAAGAAGCCTTTCAATCTAACGCATAGAGGAGGATTGTTGAAGACATATAAACCTAGCATGAGCATAACATTGACAATTCATACCTATGATAAGAAAAAACTTGAGATGGAATTAGAATAATCTAGAGTCCCAAAGTATAAACTGGACATCTAATGAATGAAATTATATTTTAAAGATCAAAGAGCGATTTTTTACCTGTGGTTCCAAAACACAATCTCCTCTGGCAATCTCACCTTGCAAAATCCATAGAAACCAAAATTATTAGAGGGAAAAAAAGAGACAATTAAATAAAATATAACATAAATGTAGAAGAAAGATACGACACTTTTCCATAAACCACTATAGAGAAGACGGTAGTAAAAATTCAAGGTTGATATCAAACCCTAGATACCGTCATGAAAATTGAGAATACTCTTGTGATAGTCACTAAAGGTGTGTCCAAGAGTAAGAGGGTAACTATAAAAATGTAATGAGGTTACAGGCTATGAATAAGAGGAATAATTTCGAGCATCCTAAACATTGCATAAGGAATTCAATCCAATTTTCGAAAGAGGGAATTCAATCTAAAAGATAATGACATAATTTCAATGGAGCCATCACTTACCAGTACGCCATAAAAACCTCAATTCATGTAAGGACAGAAGCACACTTTGGTCACACCAAAGTCTATCCAAGTGAACAAGAAACATTTTCAAAACCCAGAAGAACGTATGTAATATATAACTTTAAATAATATAAACATTCAATAGATATGATTGAAACAAAGTAAGAAAGATGAGCACCTTTGCAGCCATTACTGCTAAAAATGGTTCAAAAATTTGTTGTTCCAGAATCTTAGAGTACATGCAACAAATTTAGCAAATATTGTAGAGTTAAATAAAGAAAACCTTGGAGAAAAAAAGAATTGACAATGTAAAACTATGGAAACAAGTTTACCCTGAAGTTACCAATTGGATAGGCATCGACAAATGAATGATTTCCTCTATGCAAAGACATCCATTCAACACTTGTGGAACGACATAATGACATTGAGAAAAGACCTGGTAGGTATAGAAAATAAGAAAAGTGTATGGCCATTGAAACAAAGGCCATATGCATAAATGAGACAGAGATTAGGGTTTTCCAGTCTTTTGAAAATCCTTATTTAATATTGTCTTTCTGATCATCATCGAAAAACACAATTGTTCATAGCGCACAGAGTGGAATAGTCACGTGTATTCACATGGGTAAGGCCAACGCGGCCTATGATAAGTGGGGAATGTACACATTAATAGAATATGACTCCATTCATAGAGTGCATGTAGGAAGAAATATGTATGGTTAGGTTATGTAACCTAGGAACTCAATTTAAATGAATAAGAAATTATGACCCACGATTTGGTTATCAAATAAGGGGTCAAACTCTTAAAATAATTATGCATCAAAAATAAATTGTGAAGTGAACTATTATACTATATGGTTGGAAAGAGAGTCATATATCGTGTTGATAAGGGTCAAATAAAGGATCATATGAGGAAAGGACCAAATGAAGATTTTTCATTAAACCTTCTAGGGATATTTCATAATAAATAAATCAAGTTAAGAAACGATAAGGACTATAACCTTAGAGACATGTGAATTATAGTCTTAGAGGCAATGTTAATTCACTCTTATTATTGGAAATTGTACACAGAATGCTAAATTAATGGTAGGAACAAAGATCTTATTTACTAATTATGTCATAAAGAAAAAAATGGTATGTATTAGGAGGTATGTTGCATTTGGTATCAAAGTTATAGGTTCAAAATTTAGGCCTAAGGGTTAAACCACAATGAAAAAAAAATAGAACATGCTATGTTCAAGAAAACTAATTTTGATTTATTGTAATGATGTACAATATTAATCATAAAGAGATTACATTATGGTAGAACCTTCTACCAGATCTACAGGTGGAGGAGAACATGTTTGGGTTCCATTGGGAGAGGAAAATGCACCTCCAACAACTTAGTTTCTGGGTATTATAGGATATTGGAGACAAGAATTAGCCAGCATCAGGGCTATCCATGATTTTTTGTTGAAACCAAGTGAATAGCAGGAGAAGATAATAAAATAATTGATTGAAAAGTTAATGCATAAACCTCTAGATCCATAGTTAGAAGGGGAAAAGAAGACCCTTTAAACTGAAAAACTGCTAAGAATGAACTTGATAAGTCTGAACATGAATATGACAAATATAAAAGTAAAGAAGGTTCTGATCAAAAATCTCCAAAACCCACTAAATAAAGAAAAAAGAAAAAGAAAAACATAACTCTTGGTAGAGTTCAAAAAGGTAAGACCACCAACAATTGATGGAGAAAAAAAAATCAGAAGCCTACTTCTTAAACATCACTCAATATTTTCATGTATATGAATATTCCAGTAATATCGGGGCTAGACTGGCAGTATGTCAATTACAAGTAAAGGCTTCACTCTGGTGGGAAGAAGCAAAAACAATGCACAATATAAATGAAAAGGCAGCCACCTGGGAAGAATTTCATAAACAGTTCAAGGCAAAATATCTAGAAAGGATATTACAATGATCGAGCTAAAGAATTTCATGAGTTGAGGCTGGGGTAACTGAGCATGAACGATTTTGTAGGAAAATTTACCAACCTGTTAAGATATGTCCTATACATTAAAAGGAAAAAGTGAAGGTGCAACTATTTCTGAATTGCCTTCCACTCTCATACAAAGAAAGGATTGAACTTGAAAATCCAAAGACCATGGATAAAGTTGTAAGAAAAACAAGGATTTGTTATCAACAGTTTTAACAGAAGAATGAAGGCTCAAAATCCTAGTCTAGAAAACATAAAAATAAATTTGGATCTGGAATTAAGAAGCCAAAACCTTCTATTATGAATAATTTTGGAAGAGACCATCAATGAAAAAGGTTCAACCAGAATAACCAACCACAAATTGCACAGTCTCAAACTGGTTACAAACAAATTTATCTTAACACAAAAGGGATGAATATTGGCACAGAAATAGAACCTCTAAAATGTTTGGGTTGTGGAGAAACCCCTCAAAACAAAGAAGATTACATTGAGGCTAGGAACTTGTGTTAAGCTAGCATAAAGGTTCTGTGGACCATTCAAGATACTAGCTAGTGTTGGGATGATGGCCTACTTGCTAGCACTGCCAAGTCATATTGTACTGGCCCCAGGTGAAAATTTCATGTTAAAAAATTAATAAAGGAAAAATAAGACCAAGGACATGGGATACATATTCCAAGCTAGATGTTGGGAAAAACATCCTAGCGGGTGTTCATTTTGGTTTATTTATAGCTAAGGAAATTGGCAAAGGCGAAGAGGCATTAATTGGCATTTATTTATGAAAATAGGAGAAAAGGGATATGAAAAGTCATAGGTTTGCAGGAGAGGGAAATTGAAGGAAAAATAAAAGAAAATGAAGAAAGTAGAGGCCCTAATAATAAAAAGGATTATGATGATCAATTAACAACTTTTTGTCAGTTTTAGCTTGGACCAAGTGAGAAAGAGGAATAAGAGTACCAAGAGGAGAAAGCAAGCAAGCAATCAAAGGAAGGAAAATTAAGGACAAGGAAAGCAAAGGACAAGAAAGGAAGGTTGGATCAAGTAGCTTTAGTATGAAGACTTGCAAGTAACAGGTTGATGTGTGATTTCCTAGTTGGTTTGTGAATGCATGGTACATGAATTTGTGTATTTAATTCTCTTGTTGTCATTGGCATGGGTTTTGTCAGGTGTGATAGTGGTTTTAACCTTGTCTTGCCATTTTTGGATAGCCATGGTGTGATGGGGTTCCGAGCTTTGGATTGCCGGAAGAATTTGGAACTAGGTGAGGTGGTCTCAGGAAAATTCCCAAGGGTTAGGGCTGGATGTGGTTTAATCTCCAGGAAGCCCTTGACAAGTGGGTGGAGACAAGAAAATTCCTCAAGATATTGGTGAAGAAATTATGAGGCATCCAATCTTGTTTTTGTCTTAGTGATCTCTTAACCGATTTTGGCAGGATTACGGTAGCCTGATGGTGTAGGTGGTTTAATCTCAGGGAAGCCCTGGTTGTTTATGTTTCAGTTTTCTTATGTGATCTCTTGACTAGTTTTGGAGAGATCGCGAGAGTGTGAGGGCGGAGGTGATTTAATCTCCAAGAAGCCATGGTTGTTTATGTCTTGAGTATTGTTGGACAATTGGTATTGTGTGCATGGCCAGTGTTCTAGAGAAGGCATCTACAAGTGTGTTGGCATTGATTTCAACAGTCATGTTGAGGATTTGTTTGGGCAGTTAGGAGGAGTATTGAAATTGATGTCGACCACGCAAGCTTGGTTGCTCGTTACAGCAGATGCTAGTAGTGATGGCTCAAGAGGAATCTCTTGGTAGTTGCAAGATTATTGGAGAAGCTATCAAATGATGATTACAGTAATGGCCCAGGAGTAATTCCATAGTTGCTGCAAGCCTCAGGTAAAGGATTACCAATGTGGGTGTGATTCCTAGTTGTCCAAACTAACAAGGACCAGATGATTGGCAATGATTTTGGAGCCATCTTTTGAGGTAGAATATGGGATCAAAGGATAATCGTACCCTTTCCATTGGAAAGTTCTCTAGAAGAGATTTCAAATGATATGAGGAAGTCCCTAAATGGACCTCTGGATCAAACGTTAGAGCCAGTTGAAGTTCTACCTCTCCAAACCAAAAAAAAAGGAAAACTTTTGAATTTCTAAGTTTGAGGTGGTGTCCTTCTAAAACGCGTCCAATCGGAAATAGGAAATCGGAGGTCTCGGCATATCGCATATCAGTGATCAAAGGTTCCAAGGTGCATTGCAACAATGAAATCATTTCACTGATTAGAGATTAGCAATCCCGCATATCGGAAGTCCTAGCACATTAGCAATCGCAATATCAATAATCCTGCATATCGAAGGGCAAGTCCATATCGACGATTGTTGTTTTGCATTTTCAAAGATGACACACATTGGGATATTATCATCTGCGAACACCAGCTAAGTTAAATAACTAGGATTAAGGTTTCTTTGTTAAAATCGCCAGGGAAGCAAAAAAGTGATTTACAAAGGAATTCGTTGAAAACCTAGGGAAGGTGAGGCCTCTTTCTCTCTCCTCCAGGCAAGACACTTGGAGGCATCCAGTTGGTTCCAATAAAGATAGATGGCAGTCACAGATGAGCTATGATATGGACACATGGCATGATCCAATTGTTTCTGATAACGCCAAGTGGGGGTTGATGTCAACATGAGGTAGCGATACAAAGGGACATGTGGTAGGAAGTTTTTGTGTTTTTAGGTCACCTAATGGGCCATATCTACAAGACATGTGTCACCACTCAGAAGGCACCACATGGTATTGATGACATCAAATCGATGATTGACGATCAAACGTTTGTGATGGTTGGCACATTGACCACCTTGGGGAATCGCCGATTAGAGGGCTATGATATGAGGGCTAGCAGGTGGTCGCAAAGTCTTAAGGAACTGAAGGCTAGGGCTGAATAGAGGGGCCTATCGGTAATTAGCAATTAGAGATTTGTGTTTGCTGGCATATGGACAACAAGTAGAAATTCCCAATAAAAGGACTCCGATGTGGTTAATGTTTGGTCGAAGAACTTATAGAACCAAGGGCTCTAAGCTCTTAACAAAGGAAAAAGGCCCCTGGCACAACGCTGAAAAGACTTAGCGCCTCAGGTCATGGCACCTAGTCACTGCCCTTGGTCCTATGAAGAGAAAAGTGAAGAGAAGCTAGAACAAAAAGGGCCAAGGACAATCGGAATTTTTTTTTCATACATCTATTTGTGAATAAAATTCTGATAGAGGAAAAGCTCTGATAAAGTGCAATACGAAGGAGAAAAGGCTCTCGGCACAATTTTAAAGGGCTTAGCACCTCAATTCTATGTGGTGGGTCATGACACTCAGTCGTATGGTGGATATTCAATAAGGGTCAGGCATAAGGGTTTTGAAATATCGAAGGTCGACAATCGACGATTTGTAACATTGCACCACTGTAAAAGTTGCGATATAGCACTATGATGTAAAAGCTTTGATAGCACAGTACATGATTTTGAAGGCTGGATGGGTCAGTAGCTAAAGAGTAAATGTAGAGGTAGTGTAGTTGGTCATTGGAGATATCCCGTGCACACATTATAGAAATAAATGCAAAACAAAAAATCCATGTCGAAGTATTGTAAGCCATGAAGAGGCATGGAGAGTCTCAGTGGAGTGTGCAGGTGGAATAAGATTAAATTCTTAGCATCGAGAGCCTCAGTGATGTGATAATGGAAAATAGGGAGGATTTTTCCTCGTTTGAGTATGGAGTGGTTTGAGAATTAATTCTCAGTATGGAGGAAGTTGTCAATGTTCCCATTCTCATAGTGAATGTAGTGGCAAAGACCAAGACCGATGCAACAAGAGCATGGACAAGCCATGCCAAGGTACAGTGCATGGTATTGAAAGAGGATAGTGTGGTAGCATTGATTATGGGGACAACAGAGGGAAAAAACCCAGGGTCTCGAATGAGCAAAGTGGGGGAATGTAGCATAGTTGTGAAAGAGCATGTTCTACATAGTGAGGTTGTGAGTTCTTAAGCGTAAAAGAAGTGACCCCGAGAGCATGACTTTGTGAGACAAGGTTGTGAGTTTCATGTATGTTGTGTGAAAGGTCGAAGGTGTTTGAGAGCTGATGTGAGCAGAAAGAAGACAACTAAGCATGTGCTATGAGAAGTAAGGTCGATAGAAGACTGTGTGTTATGGAGAGGCAGAGAGCTAAGTGCATGAAGTTAAAGGGGCGGAGATCAAAGGGTTGTTGAAGAATGTTGTAGAGAGATGAAAAGTGTAGTAGAGTGAGTTGAGATCAAAATTTGTTATCAGGCAAAGTTGCTACCAAATTACATAGAGCTACCAGTTCTTATTTGAGTGTGGGTTGGTGCCCGTAATCAGGAAGTTGGTGCATGCAATTAGGAAGTTGGTGCTTCCATATCTAGTGGAGCTTTAGAAGGCTTGAGGGTTGGTGCCTCCTGCAAGTTGGTGCTTGCTTAAATCTAAGGAGTTGCAAGTTGGTGCTCGCAACAAATCCATGAGGTCGGTATAGACAGGTGTCTACAAATAGAGGGAGTTGGTGCTTCCTGCTAGTTGGTGCTAGCAAAGAATCAAAGGGAGTTAGTGCTTCCTACGAGTGGGTTCTCACAAAACAGATTGATGCAATAGAGTAGGTTCTCCTATTTACATCAATAACAACAACAAGCTTTGTGGTTTTTTCTCAAAAGGGTTTCCACGTGAAAAAACCTTGTGTCTAATATGTATGATGTTTATGGTTTGTATGTGTGTGTGTTGATTTAATGTTGCTGCTACATTACATATTGATGGTTTTTATATGGATGGGTGCCAAGTTAAATAAGAAAATAAAATTGGCATAAAGAAGAAAAAATTAGCCATAATATTGATTCACCCCCCCTCTTAGTATTAATATTGTCTCCAACAAGTCCCACATTCATGTTTGGAATATGGAACAAGGGTGATTGACTAAAAGAAAGACTTGGTTCAACTCAATCTATGGTCGGTTGGTACATGGAAGTCCCTGGCTAGGTTGGATTTTGCATACGTTAATAAGAGATATTTTCCTATTGTATTATATGATTAATTGTACTTGTTGTTATGTGGCTTTGATGGTTGTTCTATCATGGTCATTATTCTGGTTATATGTTGGTTATAGGCACAGTTCCATAACAGGTTCTAGCTATGGCTCTTGATATGTTTTGATTAGTTTATGAATGGTTAATTAATGCATGAGATAACAAATGTTATTGCAAATATTATGAGAGGGAATTAGATGTTATTGGTGATTCTTAAATAATTTTTAGACCATGTGTTTAGATATGCATTCAGGACTTGAAGATTACATGTTCACCATATGTTTGTCGAAATGACTATTATGGTTAGACCTGGTTAGGTAAAGTCCTTAATCAAGTTTTGTATGAATGGCTTTGTCCTAATGTTATTTATCACTCTATAAAGCATCATTGAGTTATGGCCAGTGGTCTAGAAGCTATCCTGAAATGGTGGCTCATAATCTAGGACTGCACCCTTTGAACTGGAAGTTTTGGGCTATAACCGCAACTTTATAGGCTTATGCATATGATTGGAGGCATATAACCATATGGAGGCATTTTCATGCATGCAGTTGTGGGCCCATGTCACTAAAAAGGCAATCTAACTTAGGGTTTTGGCAATTGGAGTGGTTGTTTAGCTCTTGGGTGACTTGTAGCTCCTAAGGAAGGTTAATAAAGTTCCAGTTTGTTGACTCCACTTACTTAACTATACTTAGGAGGTTGGGTTATGTCATAGTATCCCTCATCTCATGTTTACCCATGTAGGCCAACTAAAGGGGGTAAATGTGGGAGGGTTTGGTTACAGATTGGCATCAAAATAGGTTTCCTTCTCTTTGGGTGTTATATGATACCAGATTGGTACCAAATCTCTCAGGTTCAAATACATGGACTAGATGGGAAGAATGTGTTTTGTCGTGCATTCATGTTAATCTCTATGTGGTTGTTATGCATGTGTTTCCATGGTTATGGTTGACGTGCATGGGTTCATTGTATGCAATTGGTGTTATCATTCATGATGTCGATATATTAATATGACTATGTATACCCATGTATCATGCTAATCTAGATTTATTTTGCAGACGAGATAGCCTCCCCTAAACTTCACTAAGCTATGTCGATTATGTTTATATTTGGTTTATTTGACATGGTATGTTTGCAAGGAGAAGAGGATCAAAGGTTACTATAAAAATGGCGGACTAAAGTTCACAACACTCCCCTTATAGACAAGATGAGAAGCCAAGAGATGAGTACTCTCCAGATATAGCAGAAACTTTGAGAAGTTTAAAGGCAGAAATCATAAGTTGCAACGAAGATAACGAAAGAATCATCCAGTCATAGGAAAGGCTTGTCAAGACACAGGAAAAAGGAACAAATCTCAATGTAGTGATCCTTCATAGTTTGTCAGATTTGTAGATATGGTGACAACCATAGATCAGTTATGGACGTGAGGACAAGACTAGTGGGGCATATGGTGGTAGGTCTCATGGTGCGCACAGGTCATACAAGGGTGAAACAGTCATAGATGGTAGGTTCTTGGCTACACATAACAGGATAGGCAGTGGTTACAAGTCTTATTCTAGTTATGGCTCAGACATGTATCATGGTCATCATCATTGTCATCCTTATAGGAGGATTGAGAGGGGATATTTATCAGATGAGTTCAAGAAATCCAAGCTGCCTAAATTTGATGGAGAGTATAAGAAATTTGAGGATGCATAGGCATGGTTACTTTGGATGAAAAAGTTCTTTGAGATGCATGACTATATAGAGTACAAGAAGGCAAGGATAGTTATTTTCAGTCTCAAAGGGAAGGCAAACATCTGGTGGGAAGATGTGAAACATGTAAGAGACATCAGGATAAAGGAGTTGAGTTGGCGTGAATTCAAGATATTCTTTAGGAAGAAGTGTCATAGAGGTACTATGATGGAAAATCCAAGGAGTTCTATGAGCTAAAGATGGGATCTATGGCAGATGAGGAGTACACGACTAAGTTCCTGAAGATGTTGAGGTATGTGTCATATCTTAAGGATGAAAAGACAAAAGTTCAGAGATTTATTGGTGGACTTACATTAGCATTTAAGGATCAAACTAAGTATGATGAGCCTCGATCGCTGGAGGAATTCATTAGAAAATTGAAGCACTATTATGAGAAATCGAAGCATAAGACCGAGTCTAAGCAAGATTGGAAAGGGAATGATAAGACTAAAGGGAAGTGGCCACCAAAGCAGGGAATACCTCAGAATGCAAGTGAGAAGAAAAATGTTGCTCCTTATAAGAAGTTTAATGTAGTTGAGAAGGGACATGGAACTCAGCCTGGAGAGAAATAGAAAAAAGGCAGTGGGTTGTTGCAGTGTTGTATATGTGGCAAGGATTATCGCAAGAAGGATTATTTGTTGTAATAGGGTGGTAGGCCTCAGATCTACAGTGCTCAGGAGGCGTAGAAAGTTGGGGATGTTGGACAGAGAATTCCTTGGATCTATGTATCATTTTATAATAAGCCGGTGGATCACTAGGAATCCATCATTGAGATTGAAGGTAAGTTATGTGATCGAGTCATTTCTATCTTGACTAACCATGTATATAATTATACTTATGTTAACCATGATTTGGTGGACAAGTGTGGTTTGAGAAAAGAAGTGGATGCAGAGGCTTGATTGGTGTAGTTAGATACAGGTGCTAAGAAAAGAGTTCAACATTGGGTAAGATCTTCTTCATTTGAGCTTAATGTTATGCCTACATCAGCACATCTAAATGTGCTTCCTTTGGAATCATACAATATGCTTCTAGGTATGGATTAGTTATACCTTTAGAGGACTAAGGTATCTTTTTATTAGAAGGCTATTGAGTGTTTGGATGATGATGGAGAGAAGAGAATATTGTAGAGTAAGAAGAAGCCTACATAATTAAGAATGGTTATGGCTATACAGGCTAAGCACAGTTGTATGAAATGGTGTGTATTGTTCACAGTGCATGTTTCCAGTGATAAAGGTAAGGATGTTGAGGATGTGGAAGTCTTGAATAGGTACTAGGTTTTGCAATAGTTTCAGGATGTAATTCCAGTAGAAATTTTAGGATTTCCTCCTCACAGGGAAGTGGACTTTTCTATTGAGTTGGTACCAAGAGTAACACTAACATCAAAGGAACCTTACAAGATGAGCACTACATAATTAGTGACATTGAAGTTGTAGTTGAAGGAGATGCTTGACAAGGGATACATTAGGCCAACTGTTTCGCCTTGGAGTGCACCAGTTTTGTTTGTGAAGAAGAAGGATGGAACTCTCACGGTGTGCATTGAATATAGGCAGGTGAACAAGGTAATCATCAAGAACAGGTATCCATTGCTGAGGATTGATGATTTTTTGTATTAGTTGAAGGGAGCAGTAGTTTTATTGAAGATTGATTTGATATTAGGATGTCATCAGGTATGCATCAAAGAAGAGGACATCTAAAAGGTTCATTTTTGGACAAGGTATGGGAATTATGAGTTTTTTGTGGTTCCTTTTGGTTTGACTATTTCTCCAACTACTTTCATGTGTTTGATGAATAGTGTGTTGCATCCTTATCTAGACAATTTTGTGATAGTATTCATTTATGATATATTAATATATTCTAAGAATGAGGAAGAGCATGCAGAACACCTAGAAGCAGTGTTAAGATACTCGAGAAAGCATCAGTTGTATGCCAAGATTAGTAAGAGAAATTTCTTCCAGAGAGAGGTACATTACTTGGGACATGTTGTCTCCAAGGAAGGCATAGTTGTAGATCCAAAAATGATTAGAGCTATCATGGAATGGGAAGCTCCTATGAATGCGGATGAGATCAGATCATTCATGGGGTTAACATGTTTCTATAGGAGGTTCATCAAGAAATTATGACAAATTTATTATCCTATTACATCATTGCAGAGGAAAGGAAATTAATTTGAATGGACAAAGGAATGTGCATCTAGTTTTGAGTAGATGAAGAAGTTTCTTACAAACACTCTAGTTCTAAAAATTGCAGATCCAGATAGAGTTCGTGGTGTGTACAGATGCTTGCAAGAGAGGATTTGGTGGAGTTCTGATACAGGAAGGACAAGTGGTATGCTACGAGTCTATGAAATTGAATGAGCATGTGTAGAAATATGTGACGCATGATCTTGAGTTGGTAGCGATCATTGATGCATTGAATATGTTGAGGCACTATCTTCTTGGCATGAGGTTTGTGTTGATGAGTGATCACAGTGGGTTGAGATACTTGTTTGACCAACCTAATATGAATTCTAGGCAAGCTAGATGGTTTTCGATGTTAAATTATTTTGAATTTGAGATCAGGTACATCAAGGGTAAGGAGAACAGGGTTACTGATGCTCTTTGAAGAAGAGTGTAGGTGAATCACAA
Organism: Pinus taeda; assembly: GCA_000404065.3. Lineage (NCBI taxonomy): Eukaryota > Viridiplantae > Streptophyta > Pinopsida > Pinales > Pinaceae > Pinus > Pinus taeda. The sequence continues at coordinate 22,434 of APFE030822349.1, forward strand.
AGAACCTATGAGTTCATATGGGATGGATTTACATGATCAAATCTTACATGAAATATAACAGGATGATAGGTACCTGTAGCTTAAGCATAGGTTACAGCAGCAGGGTACATGTGATCAAGATGTGGATTATCATCTCACGACAAATGGTTTGGTGAGATTTAGGGGTAGGATCTATGTGTCAGAAAAAATGAAAATAAAAATAAAATAAAATAAATAAATAAATAAAAATAAAAATAAAAATAAAAATAAATAAATAAAATTAACTCAAGAAGCTTGTCTTGAGATAATTTCATGTTAAGCCATATTCAGGTCATCCAATATATCAAAAGCCTCTAATAGTTATGAAGAAGTTTTACTATTGGTTTAATTTGAAGAAAGAGGTAGTTGATTTTGTCACAAGGTGGTTGGATTTCCAACAAATAAAAACATAGTGCAAGCATCTAGGTGGTTTACTACATTGAATTCTGATTTTTGAATGGAAATGGGAGGTCATTTCCATGGATTTCATCACAGGATTGTCGAGGACATCTAGACATCATGATTCCATCACGGTTGTGGTTGATATGTTGACCAAGGTAGTTCACTCCATTCCAATGAAGTCTACTAATTCATCTAACGAGGTAGGACGGTTCTTCATTAGAGAGATAGTGAGATTGCGTTGTATTCCTAAGAAAATTGTATCCGACAAAGATGCCAAGTTCACTCCTAGGTTTTGGAAGGAGTTATTTGCAGGTTTGGGTACAAATTTTGACTTCAGTACAACTTATCACCCACATACAGATGGATAGATAGATAGGGTCAACAGGATTATGTAGGACATTTTGAGAATGCATGGCATGCACTAGCAGGGGAAGTGGAAGGAGTATCTTCCATTGGTTGAGTTTGCGTATAAAAATGGGCATTAGGAGTCACTGAGGATGAGTTTGTTTGAGGAACTTTATGGGTGGAGTTGTAACACTCCCATCAGCTAGAGTGATCTAGTGAATAGGGTATCGATTAAACTGGACATTTTGGCAGAGATGGAACAGGAAATACTCATTATCAAGAATAATCTAAAGGAATCACAGGACGTAAATAAAAGTTATACATATCAGCACAGGGTGTTTAAGGAGTTCCAGGTTAGGGAGCATGTGTACTTGTTCATCAAACCCAAGAAGAGCTCCTTGAGGATTGGATCATGTGCTAAGTTAGCACCTTGGAATTGTGGGCCTTTTGATATCCTTGAGAGGATTGGACTAGTGGATTACATACTTGCAATGGCACCGAAAGTGAAAGTCCATGATGTTTTCCACGTTTCATTACTTAAAATATATGTGAAGGATGTTGATCATGTCATTGACTGGTCTGTATTGCAAGTGGAACCAAAAGGAGAATTCTAGCTAGAACCTTAGTGTCTTTTGTAGCAGAAACATCTCATGCTCCGAAACCGAGCAATCAAGAAAGTTAAAGTGCAGTGGAAGCACTTTGGGCCCAATGAAGCTACATGGGAGATGGTTAATCAGATGTAGGCTATGTATCCCTCATTGTTTGTCAGTTGAGGCAAAGGAGTTTTTGTATATGTACATATCTACATATGGTTGTTATTGTAAATACAACAATTAGTTATGTTATAAATATTCAATAAGCGATATGCTTGTCATGTTTTCATGGTTTTCATGTTGGTGTTTCTTGTTAGTAGGTTGTTCATTATAAAGATTACATCGAGCTAAGTTATAAATCTCCATGGGTGGTACGTTTTGGTGTTCAGTGTTCTTGTTGGTCATAGGTGTCATAGAACACCGAGGATGGTGTTACCCCAAGGGGGAGGGGTTTGTAACATCCTTGGGTTAAAAGTTCATGCAATAAAGTTAATAAAGGAGAAAGAAGACTCAGGTCATGGGACATGTATTCCAAGTTTAATGTTGGGAAAAAATTGCTAATGGGTGTTTATTTCGTTTTATTTATGGCTAAGGAAATTGGAAAAGGCATTGGTAAAGGCAAAGAGGTATTAATTGGCATTTATTTATGTAAATAAAGGAAAATAGGAGAAAAGGGAGATGAAAGGCCACAAGTTTGCATGAGATGGAATTGAAGGAAAAATAAAGGAAAATGAAGAAAATAGAGGCCCCAATAATAAAAAGGCTTATGAGGATCAGTTCACAACTTTTTTTTAGTTTTGGCTTTGACCAAGTGAGAAGGAATAATACGAATAACAAGAGGAGAAAGCAAGCAAGAAAGCAAAGGAAAGAAAAGGAAAAGCAAGGAAGGTTGGATCGAGCAACATTAACAGGAAGACTTGCAGGTAACAGGTTGCATTTGTGATTTCCTAACTAGTTTGTGAATGCATGGTACATGCATTTTTGTATTTGGTTCTCTTATTATGATTGGCATGGGTTTTTCCAATGTGTGAAAGTGGTTTTAGCTTTTCCTTTCCATTTTCAGATAGCCATGGTGTGATGGGGGTTATTTTATTTGATTGAGCATTAAATTTATAGAAGATTTTGGAACTAGGTGAGGTGGTCTCAAAAAAATCCCAAGGGTTGGGGGTGGAGGTGGTTTAATATCTAGGAAGCCCTTGATAGGTGGGTGGAGATAGGGAAATTCCTCAAGGTATTGGTGAAAAAATTCAGAGGCATCCAAGATTGTTTTGGGCTTAATGATCTCTTGACCGGTTTTGGCAGGATCGTGGTAGCCTAAGGGTGGATATGGTTTAATCTCTGTGAAGCCTTGGTTGTTTATGTTTCAGTTTGCTTATGTGATCTCTTGACCATTTTTCGCTATATCAAGAGAGCATGAGGGTGGATGATGTTTAATATATAGGAATATGTCATAGGGGTGATCGGTTTAAAGAAAGATTTAGTTCAGATCAATCTATGGTTAGGTGGTATGTGGAAGTCCTGACTTGGTTGGATTTTTCATATGTTAATAAGAGTTATTTTCATATTGTATTCTATAAGTAATTTTACCTCTTACATGGCTTTTATGGTTGTTCTATCATGGTTCTTATTTTTGTTATATGTTGGTTATAATAAAGGTCCCACAACACTTTCTAGCTATGGCTCTTGATATGTTTTGTTTAGTTGATGAATGGTTAATGAATGTATGAGATAAAAAATGTTATTGCAAATATTATGAGAGGGAATTAGAACTTCTTGGTGATTCTAAGATAAGTTTTAAACGCCTATGTTCAGATATGCATTCATGACTTATAGATTATATGTTCACCATATGTTTGACAAAATGATTGTCATGGTTAGGCCTGGTTAGGCCAAGTCCTTGATCAAGTTTTGTATGAATGGATTTATCCTAATTTTATTTATCATTCTGGAAAGTCTCATTGAGTTTTGGGCATTGGTATGGAGGCTAGACTGAAATGGTGGCTCATAATCTAAGACCGCACCCTCTGAACTGGAATTTTGGGGCTATAATCGTACCCTTACAAGAATATAAACTTTCAATCGATATGGCTAAAAATAAGTGAGCAAGGCGAGTAGCTTTACGGCCATTACTTCTAAAACGGGTTTAAAAATCTATTGTTCCAGAATCTTGGAGTATCTGCAATAACTTTAGGAAATATTTCATAGTCAAATGAAGATAACCTTTAAGAACAAAAAAAAAATTGACAGCGTAAAACTATAAGAAAAAAATTTACCCTAAAATTACCAATCAAATAGGCATCAACATATGGATAATAAGCTATGTGCAAAGACATCCATTTAACACCTATGGAACAAGATAATGGCACCGAATAAAGACCTAGAAAGTATAGCAAAATAGAGTGGCATCTAGCAACCGAAAAAAGGCTAAATGCACAAATGAGATCGAGGTTAGGGTTTTCCACCCTTTTAAAAAATGTAATTTAATCTTGTTCGTTGATCATCATCGCAAATCATAATCATTCATAGTGCTTGGAATAGAATAGTTGTGTGAAGTGACATGGGTAGGGCTAACATGGCCTATGCTAAGTGGGCACATACACATTAATATAATATGACTCCATTCGTAGAGCGCATGTTGGGAGAAATATGTATGGTGTGGTTATGTAACCTAGGAACTCAATTTAAATGAATAGGAAATTTATAAGCCACAATTTGGCTATCAAACAAGGGTTGAAACCCTTAAAATAACTATGCACCAAAAATAAATTGTAAAGTGAACTATTATACTATATTGTTGACAAGCGTGTGACATATCATGTTGATGAGGGTCAAAAAAATGATCATATGAGGAAAGGACTTGGTGAAGACTTTTCATTAAACCTTTTAGGGATATTACATAATGATAACTAGAGGCATATTTCAATTATAGTCTCAAAGACCATGTTAATTATGTTTAATTATTTGAATTTGTAGATAAAATGCTAAAGTAATGGTAGGAACAAATATCCTATTTACTAATTCTATGATAGAGTTTTTTTGTTGGGTATGTATGAGGAGGTATGTTACAGCCTGGGTGCTAAGGGCTGACAAATTTGGGGATCACATAGAGTTGTGTGTTTGTTGATGGTGGTTGCATTGTAGAGTTGGGAAACAGCAAGGCCATTGTTTAAGTTTGATCATAGATCCATAATCTTGATTTAATACAAAAATTTGGGATTCCTCCACAATGAAATCAAAGCTTATCCAAGGGGATAAAAGGGAAATTTTGATTTGGGCCACCCTGGATGAAGAAAGTGGGATACCTCAACATCAATATTATTTATCTAATAATAATAAAAGCCCTTCTAGCTTAGTGTAATCGCTTGCAAACCATACCGAACAAGGTAAGCCAGGATTACCCCTAATGGGCTCACCTAGGGGGTTTGAACCGATGACCTTTGTATAATGAGTGCTTTAACAAAATACTCAATCACCAATTAAACCCCGCCCATAGGCCATAATATAAAGAAATATTATTACATCCATTCAACACTTTTAGAATGAGATTATGGCATCAAGAAAAGACCTGGTAGGTATATCAAAATAGAGTGGCATATAGCTGTCGAAAAAGGGCCAAATGCACAAATGAGACCGAGGTTAGGGTTTTCCACCCTTTTGGAAAACCTAATTTAATCTTGTTCGTCTATCATCATCGCAAATCATAATTGTTCATAGTGTGTGGAGAAAAATAGTCGTGTTTACTCACATGGGTAGGGCCAACGTCGCCTATGCTAAGTGGGGCACATACACATCAATAAAATATGGTTCCATTCATAGAGCGCATGTAGGGAGGAATACATATGGTTAAGTTATGTATCCTAATAACTCAATTTAAATGAATATGAAATTTATGACCCACAATTTGGATATCAAAGAAGGGTTGAAACCATTAAAATAATTATGCACCAAAAATAAAGTGTAAAGTGAACTATTATATTATATTGTTGGTAAGCGCACCACATATCATGTTGATAGGGGTCAAATAAAGGATCACATGAGGAAAGGATCAGATGAAGAGTTTTCAATAAACCTTTTATGAATATGGCATGATGATAACGAAATGGAGTTAAGAATTAAATTATGAATATGGCATGATGATAACGAAATGGAGTTGTCCACAAGGGGTAGCTCAAGCGGCAATGGCTGTGGAAATGAAGTCTCACCGAACCGGAAGTCTTGGGTTCAAATCTTGGGCTACCCTTCCCCCGTTGAGGGGTACTTAATGGACATTTAAATCAGAGAGTCCCGCCCCAGCCTACAAAAAAAAAAAAAAAAAAATGGAGTTAAGAATTAAATTATGTTAATTGGCATATGTAAATTATAGTGTCAGAGGCCATGTTAATTCACTTTAATTATTGGAATTTGTAAGCAGAATGTTGAAGTAAGGGTAGGACAAAGGTCCTATTTACTAATTTTGTCATAAAGTGTGTGTGTGTGTGTGTATATATAGAGAGAGAGATAGATGTGTGTGTGTGTGGGGCATATATATATATAGAGAGAGAGAGAGAGAAATGTGTGTGTGTGTGGCAGATATATATATATATAGAGAGAGAGAGAGAAAAATATATATATATGTATGTGTGGCGGGGAATATATATGAGGAGATATGTTATAGCCTTGGTGCTAAGGGCTAGTAAATTTCTAGATCACACAAGGTTGTGTGTTTACTAATAAAGGTCACATTGTAGAGTTGGGAAAATGCTAAGGACTTTGTTTACATTTGAGCATCAATGCATAGTCTTTATTTGATAAAAAATCTAAGACTCCTCCTTTTACATTATTATTATAATAATATATTATGTACGTCGATCCCTACGGAAGATTATCATAATGATAGTGCTCGACGAAGATCAGTGAAAAACCTTTTTACATTCGTCTCTCAACCGCACATTACTCTCTCAGTTGCGCGTGGATTAATTTTTACTTTTAAGCTTTCACTTCATATCCAGAATCTGAGTTTGTTGTTAGGACTGACGATCAATGGAAAACGAAATGGTCAACACAGTGGCAGAGTATCGAGTCCCAAATTGGAAAAGGTAATTTTATGAGCGTGGACATACAAACAGTGCTGGATATATAATAAAGGTAAAAAACAATGTGAATATTATCTTTATAAAATCAATAAGTAATGTAATTATATCATATGGCGGTTGCTGATATGCTTTATATTATTTTATTTTATTTTATTGTAGGCAACAGATTTTCTTGATATGCAGAGTCTTTTGGATTTGGCACGTGAGAAATTGGACAGGGAAATTTTTTTTATATTATATTTAGTTAGTTGATTTTTTTTCCCTTTCATATTTAGTATTTTAACATAATTTTACTATATTAAGTTTTTTTTTTTCTTTTATTATATTCTCTATGTATTTTATGGTGAATTTTGAAATAGAAATGTGTGTTATTTATAAAATTATAGTTGTTTTATTTATAAAATTATTTATTTAATAGTTTATTTTCATCAATAAATTAATTTGAATAATATACAGTTTATATTTAAATAAAATATTAAAATGTTAAATTACATTTTTATATTATTAATTATAGTTGTCTTATTTATAAATTATTAATTATAGTTTTAATTTATCTATAAATAAAATTGGTAATATCAAGCTTTAAATTTAAATAATAAATATTAAAGTTAAATAGATCTTATTCCAAAATTAGAAATGATTTTATTTTATTTATTTGGAGATTAATTATATTACAAAGTTATGTTTGTTGTTTTAATAATGTTATATAATATAAATATATTTTTATTTGTGGAAATGTTTTTTTTTTTTTTTTTAAGACATATAGCTTAAAATAACATATAATAAGATATATATTTTGATTTTTTTATTAGATTATTATGTATTATTAATTTTAATACTAATTTTAATGTTATTAATAGTATTACTATTAATAATGACATTGATGTCTAGTTATGTTTATTAGACATTTAATTTATATCGTTGTTTTTGTGATGTAAACTTGAAAGTCCTAATGATGCAGGAGCATCTAGCTGACAGGGCAAAGACAAAAGTGAGGGAATATGGTTTAGGACAGAGGGATTGATTCATGTAGTGGGAAACATACTTGTTTTCTTTTAATTTCCTTTTCTTTTATCAAGTTATTTAGAGATTATTGTAATAAGTTGTAATTAGGAGTAGTAATAATTAGATTAGGGTCATTGTTTTCAAACAATTAAGTTATTATTGTAAAAAGGCATGAAAAAGAAAATATACTAGAAAATCAAACAAAATTCAGTATGGAAAATAACTGTTGTAACTAATTAAACAAACTGGACAAACTAACAACAGTTAGAACAGTTGTAACAGTGCTATTAAAGAGTGGAACAAAGCACAATACGGGGTTCGGAACTGGGAGAGAAGTATTCGAAAAAATAATACAAAATTTTCTATGCACATATCCTTATAGCGTCCAATTCGTTTCTGAAATATTTTAACATTGAATTACTGTGTGAATGTCGCAAATGCATGGTCACAGGACTTAATAAAAAAAAAGAGACCCCCGAATACAGAGTTCGTTAAATTCAAATAAGGAGAACAGTGCTCATCTACAGGCAATACCAACAAAGCAACCAAACGCGTAACCAGGAATCGCCAATACAATTCTCTACATACGAAAAGACAGAGATTGCTATTACAGTGAAAAGAACAACCACAATAAAACCCAGGTATGCGAATTTTAAAAGCATAACGAAAAATTCAGTTCCAGAAGTTCATATCCAGTCATCAAGTTATTGTCCATTTATATTCTATATTTAAAAACTTGAGAACGAACCAGTTTACGGATTTGGGAACTGTAAATCCTTATCCACATAAATCGAAAAATCCCATAAATTTCCCAAACCCACTCCTATGACTTGACAGAGACGCTGTATAGCAACAGGACCAAACATAACAATGGCTCGAGGCCAACAACTAAACCAACCCATACGCCGAAAGACTCAGGCAAACAAGTTACAGGTAAATAGAACAATGCTACCCGGAACTTCCTCGGAGTAGTCGAAGTTTCCAGCACCGAAACCCTCGGTCGCTTCACCTGCAGGAGAAACCACAGGACGAGAATCAGAATACAGTGGAAGAAAAATACAAGAATTCAAAAAAAAAATTAATTTGAACAAGCCGAAAACTATAGTGGGTTCCACTTACCTACTGGAGGAGCCGTGACCAGTACAACCACAGATTGTCTTCCTGCTCACAAGGAGCCGAAGACGTTAGAGGCCGAAAGAGGAACAGGTAAAACGAAATAGCAGAGAAAGAAAGCTTACCAGTTGCATTGGCGAAGGAATCGACGAAGAACGACACCATTGGTTTGTCGAGACCGTGCCTGAGCCGAACCATTGCTGCAGAACGAGGCCGGAAACCACATTCTCATAAACCGACACACAGAGGTAACAGTAGCGAAAACCCAGACAATAAATCGAGCAGAGGACGCACAGAGGCAGAGACCCATGAAAAAAATCGACAACAGAAAACTCCGGGATAGTCTAAACACAAACAGAGAAACAAGCCTTACCAGGTTTCCATAGTTCCGCAGACGACCGAGACACTTCCACAACAGAAATCGAACAAATGGAGCCATGAAGACCGTCACAAGCATGCAGCTCAACAGACAAGGAGCAACAAAACCCCAGACCAACTAACAGAACCCTCATCGAAACTTGCAAACTACCAAGTCGTGTCACAAAGAACGAGGGAACCAAGCTTCAAACAAATACGAAGCATCATAGAAGAGAATCACTGTGAAATCGCCAAGTCGTCGAGAGCTCGCAGAGGGAGGAAGCGGAATTAACACAAAACCAAATGAACTCAATGGAGGCGTAAACCCTATACCAAGGCGGGGTTTAGAATTCCAACACGATACAGGTGTCCGCCCCACATACAGCCAACGTACCTTACCGTAAAAACAATTAATTGAGCCCAGATTAAAAATCAAATTATATCTATCCGAAATCCGGCATACATAAATATCAACTGACGGTACAACACCAAGTTGAAAAAGAGCGACAGCGGGACCACGTGGGCTGGCCCCATCACCTAATAAAATTCAAAACTTATACCCCAATAAAATATTAACAAATAATTACTTTTTTTTTATATATATAAACCCATATGGATCGATATTAATCATGGATCTATCAAACACCAAGAGCTATAAAATTTTTGAGGTGCAATCTTCAGAGTGGAAAACTTGAAAAAATGTTTACAACTCAAGAAATTGTCCTCGTTGCCCCTTAATAAATCTGTGGTTGAAATGGATCTATTTATCTATCTATATATATAGACATTTTTCAACCCCTTGAAAATCTGCGTGGCCATTTGGATTTTGTAGATAACTCACTTAACTTGAAATTGGTGCAAATCTTTATTAGATTTTGTACAAAATTGACAATAAAATATACTCGAAAAAGGAATAAAATGTAAAAGTTGAAATTTTATAAACATAAGATTTTATATTTTTTCACCCCATATATATATATATATATATATATAACATAGGTATTGTTTTTCTATGAATAGCAAATATTTTTTAAGTGTAGGATATTTATTTTATATTAAGAATTGAATGAATTATACATTTTGCTTTTATTATTTTTATTAGGAACTAATTGATTTTTTTTACTTTCAATTATCTATTTTTTCATTGAAATATTTTATTAAAGTCAACATTAACATAATTTATTTAGTTAGTTTGGTTCCTCTTATATAATATTGAATTAAGTTTGATATTCTTTTTATTCTATTATATTCCATCATGTTGTTTTTAGTGAATTTTGAAACCTTGATTTATATAATTTATAAGATTAGTACTTAAATAATATATCTTGAGTTGTTCATTAAGAAATAATCAAATATATTATTTGTCGAAAGTTTAAATCTATTATAGTATGATTTCGTACTATTTAACTTTCAATAAAGCAAATCTCCAACAAGTAACTTCACAAGCTTATTTTACATTTCTAGATCCCCATCTTTAGAGAGAAATTTCTAATTTAAATTGGTAAGAGTTAATATAAACATTAAATTTAAATTGCTTGAAAATCTTATACCATTATTGAAAAATTAATTATAAAAAGTTCTAACTTACTTTTTTTAAATTAACAATAGATTAAATTTTATAAACCAATATTGAATTGGTTAAATTATATTTTTGAATAATTTATTATTATTAATATTTTATATTAAAAATTGAATGAATTACACATTTTTGTTTTATTAAAAAATAACTAAATTATTGTACCTTTAATTATTTTTTCCTTGTGAGTATCTAAATATTTTACTAATTAAGTTAGAATAAATATGAATGAACTATCGATATTGTAATTTTACAATCATGATTTCAACCATACTAAGCTTTGTAATTTATAAAAATATTGCATTTTTTTAAATATTTTACTAATTAAGTTAGAATGAATATGAATGAACTATCTATATCGTAAATTTTACAATCATAGTTTCGACCATACTAAACTTTGTAATTTACAAAAAAATCTTTGCATTTTTTTAAAGTAAGTCGTTTTCAATGCAATTTCATATATAAAAATTTGATATAAATTCATCGATATATAATCTATAATAAATATTATTTCATAAATATAAACATCATGATGATAGCCATCTAACAAACATAAACATCATCTAACATACACAATCAAATTCACTACAATCATCTAAATATATACACCTCTAGCACATATAAACATCATTAGCTAACACACAAATCTAATAATCTAATAGGGCATCATCATTATGATGACATCTAACAAAACACAAACATTGTAATCTAAGATCATCGCGACACATCCTCAAATTAATATACATCTCATGTCAAATAACTGCTATCACATACACATCTATCTGCAAGCACATTAAATGAACATATCTAACATGTCTTAATAATATACACATCGTCACCAACATATAAATTAAGTACATAAACATGAACAAAAAAAATGTAATATATATATCTAATACAACAGACATAGTAGTGCCAGTGATCCAGGTGGATATTGTGGCCACCCGCCTATTCCACTTGGACTCCCACCACTATCTCTTTCAGTTTTTCAATTTCCTTAATTGTAGCACAATTTACTATTTTTGGCATTTTTCCAGGTCATGAACTTTCGGAGCGATTTTGAAGCCCTAAATGAGGTTTTTTTGGGGAAAACCAAGGAAACATGAATTTGCAAGTTGTAGCCCTTTGACATACCTTTCTGACAAGGTATTGTGCGCATCAAATGGAGATAGTATGTCAAAGTTATGACCCTGGGAAAAGATTACTTTTTCACTTATCAAAGTCGGCCCCCACATTAAGGACTGGTGAGAAACCTATTGTGAGAAGGACGAAAGTACACCCTCCCTATTTTTAGGCACACCCACTTGGAATTCATTCTGGGATGTTACCAAGGAGCAGTACTACCCTGTTGGAAATTATGAGGATAAATACATAAATTGGGTCATGCTACGACAGGGAAAGGACCAAGACATGTCGAAGTTTACTAATTTTTTTCATACCCTTCGCATGATGTTGGGTATCAAGGTTTATGAGTGACATTTGGTACTCAGGTACCACAGCTCTCTACACAGGAACATCCACGACGAGGTGGAGTTCTTGGACATCTCCTCGCTCAGCACGGAGTACTGATACACTGTTAAGATTGAGCATAAGCTTAAACAGAAGAAGCAAGACTTTAGATCTCTGAATCTGAAGCCAGGGAAAGGTGCCCCAAAATCATAGAGCAAAGGATAAAGCCAAGACGGGGCAACCTAGGATAACCCATCGAAGATGCAAACAAAGAAAAACACCATGAAGATAAAGAAGGACATGGGAAAGTGGTGTGAGTTCCATAAGAGCTCCACTCACAACACAAGTGAGTGTTGGGCCAAGCAGTCACTGGTGGCCAAGTTGAAGGCTTTCAAATCAGACGCATGTTCTAACTCTGAGTCAGAACCCAACAAGGGGAATGACAAAGG
>APFE030822349.1:39223-52127 GCA_000404065.3 Pinus taeda
AAAATAAAAAATATTAACTTTATCATTTGCAGACTGATCCATTGTGAAGAGGATGTTGGGACACCATCTCCAATCAATACCTGCATATAGAAATGGCAATAAGATAAACGAATGGTCATCTTCAATGTCCAGTAGCACCAATGCCTGGGCAGAAATCTTGGTCAGATACTCCGACAGCCCCCTCTTGGGCATCATCTACCCCCACATGTGCATTTGGACCTTAAGAATTAGCCTAGGAGGGTGGCAATCAAATTTAGGTCTTGTCTCTGAAAACCTCTCAAAAAATTAAAAAAAAAACTCTGAAGCAAAAGGGAAGCTCGCCCTTCCATGGATCATCGCAAGACATCTATCTAAATCCATAGAAAACTACCTCAAAAAAATGGCAGACCATCTAATACATCATGGCGCTTGAATCGAAGAATCAACGTTATACAAAAGAGGGCAACTAATTTCCTACCCATCACTAGTAAAGCATGCAATTGTGGTGACTAATAATGAGAGGCACCTAACCTCCTATGTAGAAAAAGAATAAATTCGTAATTTTCCACCACGCATTTGAAATTTTTTTGGAGGATTGCATGACGCGAAACATATCCCTAAGAGTAGGTAAGTTGACTCTCTGTTGAAACCCCATGGGGGACATCAGGGAACTGTGGAAAATCGTCCGCTCTCTTGGATAGGCTAGTGATAAAATATATGTCCTCCTCAAAGGTCCTATACCACACCTCATGATCGACATGGAAACCCTACTCCTTGACACTCCACCGGAAGATCAGATGTGCCAATAAGATAGAATGTGCCTTTAAGGATGTAGCCTCCTCATAGTATTTAAGGAGGCCTGCATTCCTCAAGAGAATTCAGGTCACTACGCTAATAGGGCGAGCTTGTAAATCCCTCTCCCTCTCTCGGGCCTCCCATGGACTGAACATATTGTATTGGTCTCCAATTTGCTCCTGATTTTGTTGTTGCTCCCTCTATGAACATATCTACTACATGATTGATATATAAATTTCATCAGCCTCATACATAAAACACAATTTTTTTTTATTAAATGAAAATTTTATCTATAAATATGGAAACATAACTTTCAATTACGAAGAAAAAAAATCCCTGGTGCGCCCAAAAAAAATTAATGCACCGGCTCAAGTGCACTATCAAATACAATTGCACTGGATATAATGCGTACATATGTATGACGCACCACTGTTGGTTCACATATTTAAATTTTCATCGTGGTGCATCTCAAACTTTGCACTAGTGTGCAATTATAACCATTTCGAATTGGTCTAGAATGCTCAAGTTATCGAATGCATCAAACTATATTTTTTAATATTATTTTTGCGGTGTGTTTGGTAAATATAAACGCATTGGGCATAACCTAAAAATGTATGCACTAACGTACAATTTATAGATTTTCTCGGTGTGTTTTCATTTAAGAAACACACCACTAAAATAGTTGTGAGGTTGATGCACTAAATGGCAATGCACCTTGTAAATTTATAGAGTGCATCACTATGAGTGCGAGTCGAAGTTGTTGAGCGCACCACACAAAATAATAATAATAATAATAAATAATAATAATAATAATAATAAGAAATAAATGAAATGAAATAAAATAAAATAAAAAAGTGGATTTTTGGAGCTAATTTGCAATTCTAATCCTCTAAAAAATTAAATTAAAGAGAAACATAGTCATTACCTGGACATTTTCTCATCTAAGAGGAATTGTTGACACGTAATTGAGAAAAAAAAATCACCACTGTTTGAGAAAATTGGAAATCAACGCACTAAGCACAGTACAGAAAGATAGTGAGAAAGAGAAGCACCGACGTCAGGGTTCTTGCATGAGGAAAGATTGGCACCAGTGGTTCAGAGCTCTCGAGCATTGTCGATGGTAAAAAGGAATTGACGGTCGTGATGTTTTTTTATTTAACCCTCCTCTAGTGCGTTATTATCACTACACTAGTGTGTCACATATCTAAGAGCACCATTTTTTTAAATTAAAAAACTCGTCGTTGTGTTTTTGTTAAGAAGACCCGGACGTTCTAATACATGTCCTGCACTGGTGCTTTGTTGGACAATAGCAGTGCATTTTTTTTTAAATTAAAATCTATCTAGCGGTGCTCTTTAGAAGATACATTAAGGTGTTTTAATACTTTAACAACACCGGTGCTTCATTGGAATATAGCACTGCATCTTTTTGAAAACAAAAAACTATAGAGATGCTCCTTCTAGGTATACATCAGGGCGTTTTACTACAAGAAGGGCACTGGTGCTATAGGTGGATATAGCACTGGAAATTTTTAAAAGTTAACCTTCTCTTGGTGTTATCGATTATTCAAGTAGCGGTGCGTTTTGTAATTTAGAGCACTGATTTTTTTTATTTTATAAAAGTAAATCTTCCACAGTGCACCATGTTTTATTTGGCACCAGTTCTTACATGGATATTAAAGAAACAATGTGTTTGTATATTTTAGACACACCGTCAAAAAAAAATCTCCTTAAACATCCGCTCACTCACCTCCACTAGTCACCTTTGCTACAAACAAATTTTTGGGCTATTTTTATAAGGGCTTCCACAAAAACCTCTGCTAGAAGGTCTTTTCCTTATTGTGCCTCCATGTATTGATCCTGGAAATTCTAATGGTTTGGCCATGGTCGATGTTACAGCTTAAGAGATTAACTAAGGCAAATCTTCTTTGTGTGGAGGAAGCTTCCTCCGCACAATGAAATCTCATGTGCTCTGCCAATCTTTTTCAACATGCATAAATGGTTATAGCTGGTGAGCTTCAAACCCAACATTGATGGCCAACACCAAATATCCTGCCAATTCTATCAATTCTTGTTACTCATGGTTCTAACATGAAATATGCATATGGAGCAAGGTTGGTCATATTATTTTCATATGGCTTTGCACTCGCTCAATGGATTTACTAATCCCTGACACCCTTTTCCTAGCCACCAATTGAAAAGTTAGGGGTTAAGATAATGCTAATAGGCTTATAACATAAAAGGTCAAGGCCCAATGCCATCACCCTCTAAATATATATTCCCTGCATCTCCTTCTATTCTAACCAAAATATGGAATTTTGGGGCATAACCCAGTAAGAGACATAAAACCATTTGCATCCAATAAACTGTGCATGGTAGATCATAATAGAATTTTGGGTATGAATTTGAAAGCCATCATTCCCGCTTAGCATAGCATTACAAAATGAAATAACTGTATTTTTTTTTCGAATAGTTCAATTAATTATTACGTTGTGTAATGGATTTGCAGTTTCGTGGTCCTATGTTATGGGAAGGCAAGTTTGCTCATGTTGTGCAGAGGCAAGTTTATTTATCCTTGATCATCGATATTCGATATTTCCTCTGCGAACATTGTGCGGAGCTTCCTTTGTGTGGAGTTTTCTTGTGCAGAGATTTCCTCCATGCAGTGAAAGCTCTGCACAATAAACATTGCTTATTTGGAAAATATTAATAACATTACAAAAATTCAAATTTATTCCAAAATTTAATTCTCTCCTTTTTAATATTATAATATACAAATACAATATAAAATTAAACTAGTAATTAAAAAAATGTCGTAATTGACATTTGGGTCCCTCCCTTGAAAAGCAATGCCAAGCTACTTTTAAAACACCATTCCACAAACAAAGGTGGAGACTAGCACACATAATAATCATCTAAATAAAAGATGGGATATAAGGAAATATGGTAACGAATGAATTCATTCCGCTAACAAAAGTGGAGACTTCAAAAGAGTCATAATGGAACACCAAACATCATGTGTTTTCTCTCACATGGCCACCATGTACTAGGTGACATTATGTTCATTATTACAACTTCCAATAAAACAGAGCACTCGAGAAGCATCATTTTTCTCTTTGATTTATCTGCGATGTTACTGGTCACAGAAAAGAGTTGTTCCTAATCCTAATCAATTCCACCTATATATGTATACCTATAGGTAGCGATCACATGCATTGGTTGGTGATCATAGGCATTCACCAAAGAAACTACAGTTAAATCATCCATTGCTCTATCTAGTTTTTCAACAAAGTGCTAGAAATTGTAGAGAAACGATATGAATATTTTTCATAATGGAATAAAAAAAGAGTGGTATCATGGTATCATGGGTTGGAAAAAGGTTATGTTGGGGATGGTATCGGTGCTCTCATTTATCCTCATGGCCCTGATTTCGATTTGCCGGATCAAGCCCTTGCAATGGCTAAAGGGTGACAAGGGTCACATTGACCAGTCCTTGTATTTCAATAAACTATTCTAGAACTAGAATTTCTAAGACAATGTGAGCACTTTGGATGGAGAGGTGAAGGATCCAGAACGAACTTTGCCCTCAGCATTATTCTTTGTTAAGGCATTGTTCTCTGGAAAACACACGGTTCCCAATGTTCACAATATTGAATGTCAATGTCTGACTAAAAGGCGCTATTGAATGCATATATAGTTGTGAGGAGGACGTGTGTGCAGAGAAAGTTATGCAAAGGAAGTTGTGCAGAGAGCTTACATTGTGCAGAAAATTTTTGTCAGGGAGAATCAATTAATTAGTGAGGCAGGAACTATCCTGCATCACAACTTTTAATCTTGTTTATATTTCTTTTAACTTAATTTTTCGTCTTTTATAATATTTTTATGATAAAGGGCTATAATATTTTACTTATTTTAGCTTTCTTTAAATTTTTTTGGAATTATATGTTTATTTCTTCCTTTATTTTGGTTATAAAAGGTTATATGAGTAGTTATTTATTAATAACAGTTAATAATATCTAATTATTATTTGACATATTATTAACAATATCTAATTATTATTTTCACCTTTATTTAAAATTTTATTTTTAATTTTTCCTTTTTAAAAATTAGTATTTTATTTATATTTATAATGACCTTTTATTTACTTATACAAATTTTATTTACCTTTTACAATAATATATGCCTATAATGTTATATTTTTGTTTTTAGTTTTACTTTCAATATTAGAAAATTAGTCTTGGTCAACTCCTATTAGCACAACCAATTGAGGATGAGCCTCATTAGCAAGGTGATACGGGATCAAATCTCACGGTGGGTGGTTGTACCTTGTGTTGGGGGGAGAGACATGCTAAACAAATCGAGCAATATTAGGGTTGGTGTGGCCAAAGCTAGGTGTGATCCCATAGTGACTTTGACGGATTAGATGCCCCTGGGTCATGGCTTCTCAAGCTACAGTCAAGTCTAGAAGATCACAGACAATTTAACAACAACAACAAAAATAGATAATTAATCTTGATATTTTTTACCATTTATTTTCTTAGATTTCATTTATATTTATTTTATTGCTTTTTAAATATGATATATTTTTCCTAATTCTTTTTTCCTTAGTTTTATTTTGGTTTTTTTTTATATATTTTATATTTACTATCATATACATAATTGAATATTTAATAAATTTGTATGATTATAATATTATATAAATATGTATATATTTTACCGTATTTATTATTATTTAACTTCTTTGTGTTATTACTTCAACCTTATTCTTTTGAACTTATTATATATTTTTTAATTTACTATTTATAAAATATTTATATTTTATTAATTTTTATTTTTGTATTATTCAATTATTATTTGCCTCTTATTTCTTGTATTTATTTATATTTTTTTATTTTTGTCTAACGGCTAATTTCTTTGACTTCTAACTTAATATACTCTTTTTTCCCTTTTCATGCCCTTGTTGGATCATATTCTTTTCATCTTTTCGTCTTGATGATGAACCATATTGGTTGGTTCAAAACACGTCGACAATCAATAATTTTATGTGATATATCTAGAAGACATATTTTTAATCAATTCTACTCACAAAAGCCTCCATTAAGATAATTCTAAATGTGATTTTTTACCGAAATATTTTCAAAATACACAATATGGATCACAAAAGCTTAAATTCATAAATTAAACAATTGTAAATGAGATGTGTCATATGCTTCCAAAGAAAATAAAATAAATCAATTAATGTTGCTATAAAACATGTTGCATGTTATATAAGAAAACACGTCCCCCATGTCTTCAATGTGAAAATAAGGCATAAACATCCATATATATCCATGTTGAAGTAGTCATCATCAAAAAATAAGCACCTTGTGTCTCCCAAAATACTCCTTGTCTCTCCATCATTGAGTGTGATGATAATCGACAAATATGCATGCATGCATATTCTCAAAATATGTGTGTGTGTGTGTACTAGTTTGTGTGAATATTGTTGAAAAATGCAACAAGAAGTTCTCAGTTCGATTTTTCCTTGATTAAATTAAGAAATTTTGAATTTCCACATAAGCGAACAACTTGGATGCAGTTAACTTGTGTTACATGGCTTGTGTCACCTAGTTTACAAAGTAAATTCGAGTTGGAGAAGTTAGAGTTCAGTTAAGCATGTGCAATTGCTAATTTGTAGCAATCAAAGTAAGTTATCTCAAATTGTTTTCGCTTAAACTAGTTCCAACTATTGGGGAAACTAGTGGAAGGTCAGTTATGCAGTGAGACTTCAATCAAACTCAATGATGATCGACTTAACTGATCAATCATCCCAAAATATGTAGTGCATGCAAACAGTTCGAGTTACCCAGTTGAGGTGGATATTCCAAGGCAGTGTAACATTAGTTGTAGACTATTTCAGAGTGTACAGGTGTTGCATGCAAACTGATGATCAACCTGAGGAATTGTGCAATCCATTTTGGAGAAATTCCTAAATAATAAGGGCCTAATTTCTCAAGGAATTGTGCAAGGAAATAGGGGCTCAAGTAGAGGTATAATTTACTAAGTATAGGTCAGTGCTTCTCAGTGAGTAGATAGATAGGTTATTCACTTTCAGGGTGTGATCAATTGAGAAAATCAATTGTAATACATCTATATTCATCAAATTAATGCAAGTAGACATTAGGGGTTTTAGCATATTGTTTTCCCTAAGAAAAATATTATTTTCATGTGTGTGATTTCTTATTGCATGTCTGAAATTTTTGTTCTATAATGTGAATTACTTTCCACATAGCAGTAGAGTAGGTTTGTGTCTTGTGATTTTGATTAAAACTTCATGAGAAACTGCAAATCTACACCATAAGTTTTACATGGTATTAGAGAAGGATTCACATTAGAATAGGAATTTCGAAGTTGTTTCTCAAGAGGCTTGAATTTGGAGTTCAGTGTAGGAGGATCTCTTCAGAGCTGATAATATGGCCTTCAATGGACTAAGGCTAGAGTATGCCTTGGAAGGTACCTATCATTTTATTGCATGGAAGGATCGCAAGGAGGCGGTATTGGATGACAATGGATTACTAGAATACATCAAGACATATGTTGCAAAACCATAAGCATCAGATGCCCAAGACCTTTCTAAGTGTAAGAAAGATGTAGCCAAGGTGAGGAGAATAATATTAGAATGAGTACTGGATCACATTCTCTCAAATCTCCAAGGGAAATAAAATCCATTTGCAATGTGGAAAGAACTGACATAATTGTTTAAGAATAATAGTGACCACAAGAATTTGGCACTCAAGGATAAACTTTGAAGTATCAAGGTGTAGAAGAATGAAAATATTCTGCAGTATTTGAGCAAGTTCACACAATTTCGTGATGAGCTTGGCGAGGTCGGTGTTAATGTTCCTAAAGAAGACTTAGTAAGCCTAGCCCTTCTGGGCCTTCCAAAGAGCTGGCATAGCTATTAAGATTCGGTGAATGGGAGGGAGAAACTATCGAATTGGGAGCGCTTATATTTTGATTTGGTGTAGGAGGAAATAAGGCAGAATACCAAACATGGGACTTCATCCAAGGGCGAGGATGAAGAAAACTTTTCATTGGATGGAAAGGAGAAGAAGAAAAAGGGAAGTGTTGTAGTAGTTGCAACACCCTCCAAAATTTTGGCTTGCACTCAAATTTTGGGACCTATTGTGGATACTGTGATCAGTCATTCCTTGGTCAATTATTGATAAGCTGATCATTTCAAGCTCCCTTCTTCTATCTTAAGATCCATTCATGCTTTTATCTTTGTATAGAAAGTTCCATCTCTGGGCATGGGATTTATCGCTTGTCATGCAAAGTGAATTTTTGGTTTTCTTGAAGGGCCAATCCTTGTGAAAATGAGTTGTATCATCATATAGACATGTTTCGCACTCATTTCCAAAGTTTCATGCATTATCACACAAGTGTCATCGTTATCCTCACAAATTCTATCGTCGGAGCTGCATTTGTCGTAAGCTGCCACAATAAGAATGGTTGTTGCATTGAGCGAATCATGTTTTCACATTTTTTGGATGATCTATGTTATGTCACTACCTTTCCAAGTGTGTGGTATCAATCAAGTTCTATCATTGTTCACAATGGTTCCACTAATACCACAATTAGCCAAATTCCGGAAGATTCCTAGCAACCTAGCCTCATCCAACCTTCCTAAACTGTACACTTCACATCTACAACCCTCAGGCTTTTTCCTTGCTTGTTGGAACTACACAATGCACACAAATCCCAACATCCCTTGGCATCCAAAATTGTGTAGAGGCTAACTCAAGTGACCTTCCCTCAGTTGGAGCTCACTGCCCTCAAGAACTACGTAGATTTGTCACCCAAGCCTCTCTGTTGCCGAGTCCCCCTTGCCTTTGAAAACTGCACAAATTTTTCCTCCAAAGCCTCATCCCGCAGCAGCCACTACCTACTTGAACTATGCAATTTTTTCCCTCAGTAGGCACTGCGCAAATTTTTCCCTCAGTGGGCATTGTGCGGTCTTATCCCTCAGTCTAGCCCAGTCACTGAGTCTTCTCCTCCCCCCAACCTTATACCATTTCTGGCTCAGTCAGTGGATTATCATGTAAAATCTTAAACTAGGATTTTATCAGACTGATGTCATCTTGTAATGAGTGGATTATATATACATGAATTCTACCGGGCTATGGAAATATGATTAAGAAGGAGATGAAGAAGGAGGACAATCTACATTGTACTTAAGAAGCTGAGGAGAAAAGATAATTATCAGATAAGAAGACCAAGGAAACCAGGGTATAATAGAAGATTGAGACCTCATAAAGACTCCATCTGATTCACAACCCTTTGGAGGGTAGGTATGAAAGACAAAGCACATATTTCATGAAGTTGAAATACACCTCTTAGTGTAGGGTGAATGAAAAGTTATCATTGTCATATAATTATGTCTTCAATGACATGTATGGTTGTGTTGGCTTGAGGGGGCTTGGACCCAAGTTCAGAGTTAGTTGCGCTAACCAACAAAACTCTTCACTACTGGACCGTTTGGAAACAACCTTCTTAGTGTAAGCTACAGTCTCACCCGAGGTAGTATTGGGGGATGCTAGAACCAAGTTTTTGCATCCAGAACGCTATGTGATATGGGAGTAGGTCATTTCTTCAGTTTCAGGCCTAATCTAACCTTCGTGAACCCTTATCCTTGAAATCCCCAAAATTAAAGTGGTTTTCAGTTAAACAGAGTTATGAATTTCGCCTAAGCATCTATTCATGCATAAAATAACATATAGCAATAGATCCAGATTTTCGCAGAGCAATTAAGACAATAATACAGATAAATGGCATTCAACTGAGCATAAATACAAAAAAACACACAAGTATACAGTTCAGACACATATTTGCTTCAAATACTCTTTATTATTTCAGAACTTCAATACATATACACTTCAAACCCTGCACACACAACTACAAGGGCCCGTGCACTCAGTTGTGGACTTTCCAAGGTCTTCGTGCACACAGTAGTAGAGGCCTTCCCCTTCACCCAAATACAGAAAGATCTTATGCTTAAATACTCAAAACATATCAAATCTGATCAAATGTGACTCCCTTAGACTTTCTAAGACATCCCTTTATATATGTTTTCCTATTACAATACCATGGTCCACAAACCATGGGCGGAGCTGAAAACAATACAAAAACTAAGGGGCATTAACCTTCCTAAAACCCCTTGACTCCTAGAGACCTACACTACTCGCACTCCACTCCTCAAAATGTGGAGAATTTACAATATCTTATCAAAATTGGACTCAGGGGACCCTGTCCCAACAGGCCCCCAACACAAAGATGTGACTCGACCCTGAATCACTCTGCTGGTATATCCTCTATGTGTGCTTTGAGGCCGCTGAATTCGGACTTCAAGCCTTGAAGTTCTGTTGTACTCTGCGTGATGGCCTGTCGAACCTCTTCAACCAAATTCTCTATAGTTGACTCTGTGGCTGCTAATCTGATCATCCTTTGTGTTTACTGAAGGGATTTCAATTTTCTCTGGACATTTTGCGACAATTGGCTTGCCTCGCCAGCCCATGGCTGCGTCTTTTCTAAAATGATAGAGGCCTTCCGATGCAACTCATCAATCTGAGTCTGTATGAATTTCCTTTCTTGGAGTCTGTTAAACCTCTGCACAGGTGCTAAGGTTAGCGTTATCACCCTGATGTCATCAAACTGCAGTTTCTTTTAACGGATTTCATCTTCAAGTTTCTGCAGATGTGGGTCCTCCTGCAACGAGATCCACATTTCCATCATACTCTCACAAAATTGGTTGCATTCATTAACTGCAGTGGCAAGAACTTCCATATCAGCTTTGATAGCAGCCTCGCGTTGCTCTTGGACTTCTGGAGGGGTGGTATGTTGTAGCTTCATCTGAAGCTCTAAGATTTGCAACTGCAACTCAAACTGCACCTTTCCCACCTTAGCCTTATATTATTTCACTGTGGCTGCCATCTTCTGTAATTTCTTAGCCAAAGCTTAATCTATTGTAATCTGGAGCTATGGAAGCTCACTACAGACCTACATTATTGTTTTAGATATCATTTTTGGGATTCAACTGCGTTAAGTAAGTCATTCAAACGTATGACCATTTCCATGAGAGGTAGTCGTAACTGACTAATTTCTCATGATTTTTGAATAGTTCACTTAGCACTCATTGCATCGGGTGATGCTCACAGGGGTGAAGAAGTGGGATTGAAACTAGTGAAATGTGGAGAACGAATCACATAGCATCAATCATCACTTCTGGGGCTTGCACCCGTAACCAGGACTTCCCAGGAGGTCACCCATCCCAGAACTCCTCTGGCTCAAGCGCGCTTAACTGTGGAGTTTTTCCCACAATCAAGCCCACTTAGCTTGCTACCCCATTTGCAAAACCTAGCAAGTATTGTCATGAACCATTCAAGTAGAGATCCCTTGACTCTTTTTGAATTTAAGTATGGGGGATTACGCAGTGCATTATATTAGATATCATTTTGGGATTCAACTGCGTTAAGTCAGTCATTCACGTATGACCATTTCCATGAGAGTTAGTCGTAACTGACTAATTTCTCATGATTTTTGAATAGTTCACTTAGCACTCATTGCATCGGGTGATGCTCACAGGGGTGAAGAAGTGGGATTGAAACTAGTGAAATGTGGAGAACGAATCACATAGCATCAATCATCACTTCCGGGGCTTGCACCCGTAACCAGGACTTCCCAGGAGGTCACCCATCCCAGAACTCCTCTGGCTCAAGCGCGCTTAACTGTGGAGTTTTTCCCACAATCAAGCCCACTTAGCTTGCTACCCCATTTGCAAAACCTAGCAAGTAGTGTGCCTCATGAACCATTCAAGTTAGGAGATCCCTGTTGGACTCTTTTTTTGATTTAAAGTATGGGGATTTACGCAGTGGCCATTATATTAGATATCATTTTTGGGATTTCAACTGCGTTAAGTAAGTCATTCAAACGTATGACCATTTCCATGAGAGGTAGTCGTAACTGACTAATTTCTCATGATTTTTGAATAGTTTCACTTAGCACTCATTGCATCGGGTGATGCTCACAGGGGTGAAGAAGTGGGATTGAAACTAGTGAAAAGTGGAGAACGAATCACATAGCATCAATCATCACTTCTGGGGCTTGCACCGGGTAACCAGGACTTCCCACGAGGTCACCCATCACAGAACTCCTCTGGCTCAAGCCGCTTAACTGTGGAGTTTTTCCCACAATCAAGCCCACTTAGCTTGCTCCCCATTTGCAAAACCTTAGCAAGTATTGTGCCTCATGAACCATTCAAGTAGAGATCCCTTGACTCTTTTTGAATTTAAGTATGGGGGTTTACGCAGTGCATTATATTAGATATCATTTTGGGATTCAACTGCGTTAGGCTAGTCATTGACGTATGACCATTTCATGAGAGGTAGTCATAACTGACTAATTTCTCATGATTTTTGAATAGTTCACTTAGCACTCATTGCATCGGGTGATGCTCACAAGGGTGAAGAAGTGGGATTGAAACTAGTGAAATGTGGAGAACGAATCACATTTTCGAGTTTCTTTGTCGTATTTTTCACACCGTAATCCCCACTCCCAACTGGTTTCGACGCCTTCGACACAACTTTTAAAATGGACCCTCAGTGAGCAGGTAGCTATCCTGAATCTTCTCCGAATTTGTAATGGATATAACGATGTTGTTAGTTCCAAGATATTTTCGAAATTTTCCATTGACGCGCGATGCTGGAACAAGATCCAGTTGTTGAAATTCAAAATCATTATATTTCAATTGAAATATCATGTGAGTAAAATTGAGATGTTTTAAAGGGGGGTTGAAAAGTTAATGTTGATTTTTGTTAAATAATGTAAAAACAATGTAGGGAACTGATATATTTATTAAAGTTTAACAAATTTTTAAAATAATATGAACATTACTTTTTTTTTTAAGTAAAGTTATATTATTTAGAGATAGAGATGTTCAATTTAGGGCAAGAAATGCTTTATTTGTTCATATTGTTGTCATCAAGATCTCTTAATTACAAAGTTCATTTTGAACCATAATGGATGAATTTGCAATATTAATTTATTTTCAATTATCATATTGATTTAAAGAGTATTAATATATTATCAGGTTGCTTTT